>JABASH010006885.1:0-10089 GCA_019776445.1 Tomocerus maximus
CTCTATGAGAGAAAGTGGAACTATTTGTAGATTTCTGTTCTAAAATCGGCAGGCAAATACGACACGGGATATTGAGCGGATTGAGCCAATAACTTTACAAACCCTCCCTCCTTAAGAGTCTAGGAGTTACCAGAAAAAAAATATTTTTACGTACATATCCTTCCTTTGCTTATATCTTACTTATGCTAGAACCTTCTATATTATAATCATTTCGCGTGAATCCTCATTCGCCTGCGTGTTTGTTAAAAATAAACTACGTTTTATGTCGTAGTCATAACATTTTACGTTTTATTCGTTAAAAGTAAATAGTTTCTCGCTTTTTATTATGCGTTACAGCTTATTAGAATAACCAGAACTATTCGATTGTTTTTTGTAATGTTTTATTAGGACGATAAACAACTATCAAATATCTACCTACTGTTTTTGTGTTGAATGTTATATGGGTAAGAACATACAGAAGCAGAACCCATAAATAGAAAGATATGTGCTGATAATAACAGTTTGTGTTACAAAAAACTTCTACGTTAACATCACAATAAAATACTTACTGTATGGATTTTACTTTCAAATTTTACATTCTTTTTTTTCTACAGCTTACATTTGCAGGTAAATATTGTCGTGAAAAAATACAACGCAGTGCATAAAGCGAAAGGTCAACTTAAGCCCGATATTATTAGACCGATTCTTTTCCATTTCGTATACTACAGTCAGTACATGGTAACTACAATATTTTACTTCTCAAATCAACTCCTTTTCTTCATATTTCAAAACAGTGTTTAGGCTTTTGAATAACGTCGTCAGTGGATGTAATAATTACTTTTAAATTGTATAATGTACAGAGAAATACAGTAATGGCACTGGTTGAAAAATCGCTGATTCTGATGGCGCTGATGCTTCTCACGGGCCAAGTAAATGGAGGGCCAGTTGCATTAGCACTTTGCTCCTCAGGTTGTGCTGGATTGGTGACGGCTTGTTATGCAGCTGGTGGTCTAACTTTTGGAACTGTAACCGCAGGGACAGGAGCTCCTGCAGTCGCATTGGCCTGCAATGCAGCTTTTGGTAAATGCATGGCATCTTGTTCAGCGGCACTTCTGATGCCATCTCCTTAAACAAAAATTAAATTTAAAATATTCATTGCTTATCATAAATATTATAACTATTGTCCATAAAATAATAATTTACAGCAAGTTTCCAACACAAAAATATGTTATGTGCCATGTATAACTATATCAGCGATTCCTGGATTTCTAAAGATTCGAAATACAACAGAATCCCAAATCAAACCCGATAACAGAGTGGTGAGCACCATCATTGTTCTCGAGTTGTGCTTGGTTGAGAATTCCATGGTATTCCAATTCTTGTGAATTCCATTCTTTTTTTTCTGAGTTGGGTTTGGGATGCCATTGTATGCCAATTCTTTAGAAATCCAGGAATTGTTGGTATAGTCATATACCTATCACTGATACTCATGACCTGGTGGTATGTATGTTTCATACGGGACCCAAAACTGAAGCCAAAATTTAGCCGATGATAAAGAAACATTACTTTCCGTACATCACTTTTGGGCCCCGTATGAATACGTACCACGTCTTGATTATCGGTGATACCTATTGATTATACTTTAGTAATTTTTTTATGGTTGACTGAAAAATTATGAACATGGCTGACTAATGTGTAATATGTATAATAGACAAAAATAAATTGCATAATGTGTTTAAAAATGTTTAAGTAGATCACAAGAGAGAGTCGATGCCCAAAAATTAAATAATGACAATATGCAATATCTATTAAAAGCATATTTTAACGATATAATGTATCGAAGACTGTATTGGGGGAAATTAACTTATATAAGCTGTATGAAAAAGAAAAAAGGACTGCTTTTATTAAAAATGAGTAACTTTTGAATAAATTTTTTGTTCTTTGCCTCATCCATTTTTTAAGCCTTGGAAAAAATTGTTTTGAAAGATATGATCCAATTATTGGCATTTATCTCACGTTCAGCGTTCGATTGATACCACGTATCGTTAATTTTCGACAAGAAAAATGTTTTGACCTTTGACATCTCATAGAGGTCAACAATTTTGAAAAAGTTATTTACCCTTATTAACCATAACTTTACAAGGGCGTTATTTTTAATCCAGTAGCATTTGGATTAACCTATTTCAAAAGTTTATTCATAATTTTGAAAGAGAAGGAATGCAGTTTTTAAAAAATTCATATTAGTTAATTGGTAATAATTCATTTACTTCATAATGCCAATAAATATTTGTGATTTTATTTATCCAAATTTCCCAAAACAAATTTTAATTTATATATTTTTTGTGAAGTAAGGTTTTGAATTTTTAAATTTAAATGTAAAAAATACATATTTACCAGAAAAAATTAAGTAATTATATGTTCATTTTTGATCGAAAGCTTGGCAAATAAAGTCTAATTGATATTTACATTTAATTCACGCATGGATGCGGCATGGATGAAAAATCATGGATTCAATTAAATAGTTATAGATAACAATGCGCCAGAGATTATAAATGCTGCGACAGCCTGTCTATAATATAGATGATTGTAGTTAGTCTTGCTCCAGTGGAGATATTAAGAGCAATCCTGTCAGGGGTCTTTTTTGTCATTTTTTACGATTTACCACCAATTTTAGGTGGTGGTATTAAACGGTAAATACCATTTAAATTAAATGTTATGTTGTAAACTGGTGAACAATGATTGTCATCGACACACTCCAACCTTTGTCTTCCGGCTTATTCTGAATTGAATTATGCGATGGTAGAATGTTTGCAGCTTATTTCCTAAATATTTTAGTTTGTTTATCGCTATTTCAAGTACAGAAAAGAAACATTTACAACCAATTCGGATAGGAAAGAAACATTTGTAACAATTTCGGGTAGAAAAGCAACATTGCCATCGAATTCGGATAGAAAAGAAACATTGCCAACAATTTCGGATAGACAACAAAGAAACTATTTCATGCCAAAAGAGTTCCACACAAAATGAGACGAGGAGCCCAAAAAGCAAATATGCACACAAAATAAAAATGGTCCGAAATTTCATTCCGAAGTTGATGCAAACGGGCTGACTCTCTTGATACTTGGATTGGGAATAGAATTGTTTATCTGGCAGATATTTTTCGTGTTCATGTTGTTCCTTGAAATAAGCTAAAAGACCTTCCTCCTGCATCCGTTGGAAATACGAAAGGAAATTGTGACGATAGCAGCCAGTGAATCTATAAGAAAATGGGCGTGTATAGGCAAAGTCCTTGGTCGTCATACATTGTCCACCAAGTGAATAATATTTTGGTATCTTTGGCACGAAATATTGCCCATTTAGTTTAGTGGCGAGACTAAATATTTTCATGGTGTAGTTGGTCATCAATTTGTACACATATCTCCGTTGATAAGAAAAGCTAGCATTTGGGTTTTCTATTTGCCAGTCGTAAATGTAAACACTTGAATTCATCTTTTCCAACATTTTATTTTTCACGAATAAGTCAGTTCTGCTATTATTAAGCTTGATTCGTCTATCTATCTGCAACTCTATCTTGTAATTATTTTTGACGAGTTCCTTGAAGTCCTGAAATATTTTCTTGTCTGGGGGTGCAACAATTTCGCTGGTTATCCAGGTTGCATAGAGAGTCGTGATGGCGAACCCCGTGGTTATGACTGCCAAGAACAGACTTCTCTTTCTGCTGTAGTAAGGGACTGACTGGTCTAACAGAACAGCCACCAAGGACATGGAAATCCAGCCTAGTTGTCTCCAAAAGGAATTCCTCGACCCCAAAACTAAAACTAAAAATGAAAGTGGAAAAAGAGACAAGATGAGGAACCAGCAATAATCATCGAATGTATTCTGAATCAACACCGACAGGGGGACGTCAGTGGAAACTCGGAGATGCCTCGCAGTAGAAGGGAATCTCCTCTTCAAAGTATTCAACGAATATCCTTTTATCCCAATAGTAATAATAGGTATTCACATAAACTCTCAACAAGTCAATCTGTCCACAAAGTTGTTGCGGCTTTAAAATATCAGGATGATTTGCATAAACTGCAGTAAAATTTAATGCGTCGGCCATCCTCTCAACTGCTCTGTATTTAGGGCTACAACGAAATCGGCGCTTTCCTTTCATCTTAGAGTATACAGACTCTTTGCATTTGGGCTTTGACGTAGCAACGGGGTAATGGTAATGCTACTGAAAGCAAAGACACGCGAAATTGTAATGTTTTATTGTTCTAAGGTCATTTTTACCAACGTTACTTTTTCTAACCGGCCCTTATAATTTTAGCCAGTGGCTAAAATGGCTTGTGGTCAACACTTACATTTAGCTTGGTTTTATTTTGACCAGCCATTTCCATTTTATCACGGCCACCGAACACGATTCTAAGGTTTGACTAATATTTATTTTAGCGTCCGCGGCGTCACAAGAACGTAGATTTTTTGCGGCATGGATGAAAAATCATGGATTCAATTAAATAGTTGTAGATAACAATGCACCAGAGATTATAAATGCTGCGACAGTCTGTCTGCATGTCGATGATTGTAGTTAGTTATGCTCCAGTGGAGATACTAAGAGCAATCTTGTCAGGCAGGGGCCTTTTTTTGTCAGTGCACTCTTGTCATGGGTATAAGTTCAAATCGTACATCATTGAGTAAGGCGCCATAAAATCTTACTCATCATTGGTGCTTTGCAGCACCTCCTGCATTGGTACTTAGGATTGTCTCGTAGTTAACATGACTACCTGTTATAAAATGCACCGTGATAGAGTATACTTTTCTTCTTTTTTAGCGAAGCGAATCAGGTCGGGAATTATCAAATATTCTTTGCCAATGCACAAAGCCGCAAAAATCTCCTATATATCAATGGAAGTATTTTATTCAATGCTTCTATCATTCAAGTACATATTAATATTATTTGCAACTTCCTCTGCGTCGCAACTCTTCACCACTGAACCCACAGTAAAATTTTCAACTGGAACTATGTACATGCCAGAATAAACATTATTCCAATTAGCACCGGCAAAACAGTCCGACTTCCCATCAAAATTTTTCCCGGTGAACAA
The DNA here is from genome assembly GCA_019776445.1 of Tomocerus maximus. Classification (NCBI taxonomy): domain Eukaryota; kingdom Metazoa; phylum Arthropoda; class Collembola; order Entomobryomorpha; family Tomoceridae; genus Tomocerus; species Tomocerus maximus. Next base: position 5,067 of record JABASH010006885.1, read on the forward strand.
AGTCCAACTTGAGTTCCCAAATGAGTAGGCAATTACGGGAGAAAATTCTAAATTGTCCTTAGCGGGTCCAGTAACAACAACCTCCCTGCCGCTATGTTGAGCCTGCCAATTTCCATCCCCACTGCCTTCGTAAAGGGCAATAGCAGGGGTGTCGAAATCCTCTGGACCCAGATATCTGCACGAATTAGCAAAGTCGAACCAACCTGTGTAGTTTCTACAGAATTCGGTTCTACCCGTTCCAATAAAGTTTGTGGCATTATATTTGTAGTTTGGAAGGTCGTAAAGTCCCCAACTGAAATTTGAAAAAAATATTTAAGAAATATATTTTTTGATGGAAATGGACGTTTAATCGTTCGTATTAAATGATGTTAATCATAATTTACTCACAATCCTGTAAGACACCATGATCCAGTTTCACTCAAAAACGATTTAAATTCAGACAGGTCTGTATAATTCTGGGTGAACGTAACATTTGGTCCTTGCAAATATGATTCTTTAAAAATAACCATTTTGTGGCGCCCGGCCCAAGCTTGCGTCATCAAATATACGCTAACTAAAATAATTATGATTGACCTTGCCATTTTGAGTTTAATTAAATGCCAAAAAGACGGAATATTTGATATTTATCAAGATTTATACGCTTTCGTCTGCAAATATCTTGAACAAATGTTCAGCTCTAGATTTAATGATTATGATATAGGGTCTGATGTGCCAATGTCAAGAATGTCTTTTTATGTTGTGATTGTGTGATCTGTTCTTCTAATCAACATGCAATAATTACAACTCTTGACTAAGCTGATTAATTTTGATTGATTGCATCCTCTCCAAAAAATTGGTGCCATGCAAAATTAAAGTCTACATGCAATGAATTTACTTCAGTTTTTGTTTAGCATAATAACATATCACTTGACTATAACTTGGAGATACTGATTATGTTTTAAAAAACAATGTATTTGAGTCCACGTATTATGCCAAATAAAATTCTTCAAATCGCACTCATTTATAATCTTTCTAATTGATTGATAAAGTTAAATGCACGGGAGTAAACTTAACGAGGTTGATTTTGATTGACGTTATTTATTAATAATATTACTATTCATTTATAGTAAATAAATTTATGTATACGTAATATACTTTTGGCCGCAAAACCGAAATTATTTTATAATTGCCATTGTTTGTAGTTTGTACAACCAATCACCGCCTTCAGTCCAAGCAAGGCCAACTGGTTTCAATCTACTGTTTTTAATATTACAATTAAATATAGTTGGGACTATGTAAAACCACTAACTTTAGATTTATAGGAGTCTGGACATAAAAGTCTGATGGGTCTTTAATTTAAAGTAAAATGGTGGAATCATGTTCTGAGCTTTTCTAACCTAAAATGTCTATATTTTAGTTATTATTTTAGGACCGCAGTATATTGAAACCTTAATTTAAGAATGAGAAAATTTACTACAGTTGACAGATTATATAATTCTACAGCAAATTCTGATCGTCCAATATGGAGTACCTTTCAACTGTCAAGGAAAATGATGCATCTCACTTTGAAGTTTAAAACAATGTGACAGAATAGTTTTAAAAGTCATATCTGTCGGAATTTGTAACATAAACTTTTTAACAATATCGGTACTCATTTATACATGTTCCAAAGTTAAACCAATTACCTCATATCTTTTGAATGATAGTACTTTCGAGTTTTGATAACGTAGAAACATGGAAGATTGTATTGTGTTTATAAATTGATAAGTTATGCTATTACATGCTTTTACATGCATGTGAACATCATACATTATCCAGGGAGGATAATATATTACGTTCACTTGTAGTCTTGATTTCTGAACGCATTGTGTTCAAACCATATTAACTTCTTCGTATTTACAATGCATACCGGTTTTTTAGTTTCAGTTTTACTTGCTTTAGCCACACTGACTTCTAGCCAAGACCTTACAGTGACCTTCTTATCCGCATTCCTTCCAAACGGAAGATCATCCTTATCGGCGGTCTATGATGGCAAAGACAGTGTGTATCTGTTCGGTGGTGACAACCAGTATACCACAACAGATGCAATATTAAAATATGACATTTTGAACGATTCGATTGAAGAAGTTGCGAAATTTCCTAAACCAGTTAGGGAAGGATCGGCAATTTTGGGTAACGATGGCAACTTTTATCATTTTGGAGCAGCAGGACATTCAGAAATTTGGAAGTTTTCGCCGTTAGACAACAGCGTGGAAAAAGTTGGGGATGTTCCATACACCGACCTTGTACGGGGTGCCACATCAGTTGTTGATTGGATTGGAGACAACGTCTATATTTTCGGATATCCAAAAGTTCTTAAATTTACAATTTCAAGCAAAACGATATCGCCCGTGAATGATCATACCAATGACCCGATGGCTTGTTCCGCAATGATTAATGGGCGAGCTTACATCTTTGGTGGCGACCACTACAATGCATCGACAGGAGAATATAAATCCCGTGAGATTTGGAGGTACACCCCTGGGGGTAACACAATGGAACTAATGCAATCAAGATTGTTGGCCGAGCTCGACAGGGTAAATGCGGTATGGGATGGGACAAATGTTTACATCGTTGGTGGTTATGGGGAAAACAAAGTCATGATGTTTAACCCAGCCACTGAGGCAATTCATTACCCTAATGTTACGGGATTCGATATTGGGTTTTTCGCACCAGCCTCGGTATTTGTAGCGAAACAGAGCAGGATGTATATTTTTGGAGGAGGTTCTCAGTACGGACCGATGAATTCCATTAGGTACATATCGGTTTGAAAAGTCAGTGTTTTAAGGATCAACTGGCGGACGGTTTCATTTTTGGTAAGTAAAAGCAATACATATTTTTATATATATGCCTATACCTAGTCCTTCAAGGTGCGAAAAGAATGTAACTTTAACAGATGTCGAAAATTTTGGTTCTACATATTGAGATTAATTGTATTATTAAAACATATTTATTGTTCCAGAAAAATCAATATCTAGCTGTTATCAACATTTGGAATGTAAGTGGTCGGAAAGTTGAAGTTTAAAAGTAAAGGAAAATTGAAGAAACTTGGAAATAGTTACCGAATTTAAAATTGTATTTAGTTGATAATAATAAATCAGAGAAAACCGAAATATGCCTTATGTAGTATGGTTGTATGCATGTATGCCTTGTTAACCTAATTTGTCATTTAAAAATCTTGTAATCTGACATTCAAGATGCAATTTAATTGAACAATTGAATTTACGGCAAATTGATTTAATTTACCGCATGCCGTAGTAAACTAATACCATGTGTTTTGATTCGCTGGTAAAAACGGTGTCGTTGGTTAATTTACGGCATTTACGGCATAGGTACCGTATACAAAAAGTTTAAGGTATGTCGACTTTATAGTCTGCCCCTCATATGATCTAATAATAAACTCTCTTATCCTCCAAAAAAATCATATTGCATGGAGGGTTTGAAGCATTAATCCCTGAGGAACTTAAACCGAGATTTACATTAAGAATCCATTCAAACTCCTTGAAATATCGTTCATCATAGTAGGTAGGCTGAAAATCCATACTTTCTTTGATTTAACCGTACAGTTCAAATTCCGTACAACTTTCATCTCAGCTCAGGGTTTCTCCTGCCCCAGCACTGAACAAACCCTAAAAACATCAACAACCCAACACTCAACTGCTCGCGAGTCTACCTGAGTCTCTGCCTGCTGACATGACGGATGAAACTCCTTCCTGGGTGGGCTAAACCTTTTCACGAGCTCACATAAGACAATGTGAGTGTTGTATGCGATCAAGTTAGTGTTTCAGTGGTTGGGGATGAGGACCACCTTCAATGAAATGATGAATTACAAAATATGAATTCAGATTATGAAATGACTAACAATGATTTAACAACTCAACATATTTATGAAAGTAAAGAGGTAGTTTGTAAGGTGCAGCATTCCCCCTTATTTATTTCCTACTAGAGAAAATTCACCTAATAATTCTAATTTGTCACAACAGTCAAATAACTTATCTAATGATTCTTTTCATTCTGTAATTGAAAGTCAACAAAACAGAATAATACAAATCAAATGTAGAATTAAAGAATACCAATTAAGAGATTAAGTTACTAAAGCAAAACTAAAGTCTATCCGGTAAACTATCTGACTGGCATGACTGAAGTCTCGACCAGAACTGCTCTCCTTGAGTTTGTCTCGCCTCTCTCTCGCGATCAAACGTGAATACATGAGGGCGGTAACATGGCGGGTGCCGAATAGAACAAACATACACAACTTATCTTACAGCACTATAATATTATAACATCGTATATAGTTTCCTACTTACTTTATCCACAACACTTACAGACTGAAGTCTCGACCAGAACTTCTCTCCTTGAGTTTGTCTCGCCTCTCTCTCGCGATCAAACGTGAATACATGAGGGCGGTAACATGGCGGGTGCCGAACAGAACAAACATACACAACTTATCTTACAGCACTATAATATAACATCGTATATAGTTTCCTACTTTATCCACAACACTTACAACATACATACATACTAAACCATTTATAGCCACCATTTTATATACCTATATGAAAGCGGTGTTGGGTAATTGTCCACTTTTTTTAATTTTGACCGGGCCACTAGTCATAATAGTCATAATAGTCAAAATGATCATATTGTCAGCCTCCAGTTAGTTCAACAAACCAGGAAAATTTTAAATATTTGGAGGGCGTTGTTTACTCTTGAAGTAATAGCTCCATAATCACCTTGGTAGCCTAATACAGTATCGACTTGCCCCAAAAATGTATTTTGATTTTGAACCCTTTTTTTGCACTTTGACCAGATAATTTTCGCCAATATGACCATTATGATCACTAGCAGTTTTAACCACTACCCAACACATATTTAAAAACGAACGGCAAGCCATAACAGAAGCTCGCCCGAGTAAAGGGGGCCGTGTACACAGTTTAAGTATCATTTTGACTATTAAAATGCATAAAGAGTCAAATCAGATAATTTTGACTATCAAAATGCATAG
>JABASH010006886.1:0-10089 GCA_019776445.1 Tomocerus maximus
TGACTAGGTTAACATTTACTACATTACGTTCCTGGCCTGCAGAATAAGTGTATTCCTTACTTTTACCATGACCATCCTTTACTTATCACATCTTTCAAGCATTATTTACTACAATATAAGGACCCTTACAGAATAATACTTTAACGAGAATTCTTATTTGAGTCGCGGTAGAGTCTGGAACTAAATTATAAGCATTAACGTTAATAACTCTACAGGTAAAACAGATGGAGGATGACCACAAAAAAATCTGCAAAATATATTTGCAAACTACAAAATGTATTTTGTACTAAAAGTGATTTAGTACAAAATAAAAAAACACCGAATTCTATTCTCCCGAACTAAACTAAACAATGAATTAAATCCTTTACAATTGATTCTTACTCCCAGCATAAACTTAGCTTACGAAACAAAATTATCAGCTTCTGAAAGAGCAATTTTATCTAATTTTAAGCTGCATTTGGTAGTAAAGTTTATTAAAAGTAACATATTATACGTCCTACCATTACTACCTAGATATTATTGCACGATAAATGTATAAACCTACATATAATTTGCATGAATTTCACCTAGACTTGTTAATCTACCTACTATTTATCTATACTAACACGCATACACATAATATACAACTTGCAAACTGCAATAAACAGCAGCTCTTCAAGAAGAGGAATTGAATTCGCTTTCTAGCCTCAACATTCATAGGTGGTGCAACAGTTGCTGCAGAAAAGCAGACAAGCTCATCTGTTCAGATGCTTAAAAGAACAAAATATACTGTGTGTAGTATATACCTATTATCTCGCATGTAGTGGGCAATACATATCCATACATGAGAATGTCATTTACACAAGCTATATGAGTGCATTACATATTCAGTTATAAGTATAACACTATTTTATAGCAACTTAACACACTGAAAGTCATTAAAGATAGTACACGCTTAACATGAGATAATTGCAAATTGCACTTAGAAGAGTTCGCGTCATTCATTTCATCCTGCATCGAAGATGAACGGAAAGAATACGAGCATAGGTACTACCTTGCGAAACGAATGCACCAGACTAGGCGCCATGTTCGTTTCTTGCATTCCATTTCATGCAAAAATATCGAAATAAACATGCAAATAATTTTACATAATGGTACATATTTGCAGAAAACCATAAAATAATATATGTTTTCTATAGTTGAGGAAAAAACTTCAGTTTTTTCCCCGTGTGCATATTTGCTAAATTAATGTCAGCCATATTTAACGTAGTTATTAAGTAATTTTTCCCATATTGGTAATATTTTGACAAAAATGTTTGTAGCCAAAATTCCAATTGGAGCATTTAATCGAGAAATACTGAACAAGAACATGAAAAGTAGGAAAACATTCACATTGTTGTATTTAAAGGCAATCTACTTTTCAGCTTTCCCGGTACATAATAGCGTGTAAATGAGAATAGGCATATTTCGCAATTTCATGGCAAACTACTGTAAACCAGGAAAGGTTAATTCTATCCAGGTAGCTATAAAAGATTTAAAGACTAGTATGAAATATTTATTTCAATTCGAACTTTTCCTATAAAAATGTCACTAAAAACCAAATATTTCATATGCAACTATTAGAACAAAACGGTAGTTCATACAATACATAGGCAACTAAATATTCTAGGTAGCTACCGAGGTTTTGGAATACAGTGGATAAGTAATCTAGTAATCTAAGGATAGAGGGATTTGAGTTGATAGCGATATACTAAATAGAATTTACTAAATTTGGCCAAATGTAAATTTGTAAGTACATATAATGTCAACCATGGACCATGGCATTGGCTAAAATAGATACCTACAAATAGTAGTTACTTAGGTATATCATATTTACTTAGGTGGATCGAAGCATCTCACTGTCTCACACTCAAAACCACGAAACAATATTCCTGGAATTTTAAGTAGTGTCATTGCATGCCAGCAATTTAATACTTATCTAGAAGACTGACAAAACGTCTTATTAATTTTCTGCATCAAAATATGTCTGATTTTATTGGAATCATTGACATGTCCCAAGTTCAGAAAACCAAGACCCAAAATCACCGGATTTCCTTCGGTACATATACTAATATGCATATGTACAGTGTCGAAAGTAAAGCTCGAACAAGGGGCGACAAAAGTTAACCACAAGCTTGCTATAGAAATCATTCTGAATGACCATTTCATCAGCCATTTATTAAGAACTTAGAAAATTACGGATGATAAACTGTCGAATAAGCATCTAGTTCGTAGAATAAGTAAATACTAGTTATCACAATTATAACCAGAAATTGCAGTACCTATATGTGTACTGGAACATATCTGTACATACTCTACTTATAAGTAGATTTATTTTCTCTGTGTATAGCAGTTATCTTTCTCTGCTGTATATGTTGACTACATAAGCTTTACACGATTGTAGATAACCCCGCAAGTCGTAATTATAATAGTTAACGAAGCCTTTCTTTCAGTGGAAAGTGTATTCACAAGAACATGTACCTAATTTACCTTCCCACGGAGGGTAGAGCAAGTGCTGAGTACAATCATCATTTCTCTAATCGCATATCATAAGAGTTTTGTTACTATAAATGCATTCTTTACATGTACAAGGATTGGCATTTGGAACCGAAAGCTCTCATATATTGTGGTATTGAGATTAACACTTCCGAGCTTCTATAAATGGAGATTTGTTTTTGATAAACTGGAGCCTACAAAGAACTTTTCAACACTATCCAGCTTGTATGTGTCTTAACTAGGTACTACTGCACTCTTCACCAAACGGATCTTTATGTTTGTCCCCACCTGTTAGGTTAAATTGACCAACTTAAAATATAAACCCCATTCTGGATTCTATCAGTCAATAAGATAAGTAAATCTGTTAAAGCAACAAATAGACACTATATGCACTATTCAGTTCATGACGCATTACGATACGACTCCTAACCTACTAATAGGTGCTTTTACTAGTTTACTGCCTAATTGTTCATGGTATACATTCTTTATGATGGACATCAAAGAGTAAAAAATCCGAAAGTTAAACAAATGCTAAACTGTGAAAAACTTTTCGAAACACCTTGGACAGCCAGTCGAGATGAGCTAATAACAGTACACCAGAAAAATGGATCCACGAATAGGTACGGGGTATTTACAGGAGAGAATGTCCATGTCTGTATGGCGAGTCAAGCTACTAAAAGTTACATCATACTGCTGATATGATGAATATTTTTGATTTGTCATGTGAAACCAGGAGCTATAACTTCGACAAATTGGCAATTGCCATAAATTAACTGTCGGATAATAGTTCAATATTTTTATACAAAAATACCCCTTGAGGTCAATCATTTATTAGCAAAAACCGAGGTGAGTGTTTAGTGTCAACTTTCTCTACTTCATGGACATGGAAGGAGATAAGTTTTGATAAACATTATAAAATTATCATATTTCAGTCGTTTCGTGCCTCTACTAGTAAGAACAAGAACTATATCGGTGTAAATTCATTATAACATTTTACATTAAGACTTGAGCAATAATCGAATCATGATAGGAACATATACCATTTAGATTACGTGGAACTGGGAGGATTAATTGTACGTCCACTATTGCATAATTATTACTTTTGTTTTTATGCATTAAAGATTTTGTAGATTATACAGTAGCACAAGAAAACCTAAATGCATGCGAATGGTATTATGAATTCAATGGTAGAAGAGCCATTTTAGCTAAGATGTCAAAGACACCTTTTTATTTTTCCACTGGAGGGGCTAGTAGTAGGTTAAGGTGGTCAATATAGAGTTTAAGGGAAGGTAAACGATCCATATCCTTCTAAGATTAATTTGCAATACTCCAGCATGTCCTGTATAATGCAGTAGCAAGCTGTTGCAAGTTCCAAGATGATACCCAAGAAAGATTCGCATTTATTTTCTCATTTTTACGCAAGTTGGGTAGCTCCATCCGTATCAACAACTTCCGTTTGGCAACTTGATTTTCTGCAGTATGAACTTCGATTATTTGTTAGACATTGCTAAATATTTTCATTAACCTCTGCATTAGTATATAAAGTTAATCAGTGCACCTTCTCATGACATCGGAAATAAAAATAGCTACATCCAAGAAAAATGAGGGAGGAAGGGAGGATTATTAGATGCAATTAGCAAACTACTAAATTCTGTTCTTCAAACTGGCTTTCCTTGCTGCTAGCTAAAAAGACATCTATAACTTGTCATCTTCCTCGAATCCAAACAAGAAATCACTGTAGAAATCGAAAATGATTTTGCGAAGGATAGTTTATGGTCTGTCGAGAGGATGGAATGAACATTTTGTTTCCAAATGGAGATAAATCCTTATGCAATATTTATACTTATTACGCTTGCTTGGTTGGTGATTAAGCCAGCTTTGCTGCTTTTACCTTTTAGAGTACTGGCAAGCAATAGACAATTAATTGTAAGTGTGCAAAAACCATAACTTAGCATGAGAAAGTTGCTTTAGCTAGGAAGTGCTGCATAGCAGCCAAATAGCAACAGCTTACGACAACAAAATGAGCTTACCTTTTGGATTCTGATGTCTATGTCTACCAGACAAGGTTGCTCTCACAATCAGCCACGGAACGGAGCAGTCATGAAGCGTAGTACCATCAAAAAGGTTGACCGCAGACGCAGACAAAGTCAAAGTATATGTGATCTGATGATACCATATCCTCCATAGGATAAATGTGATGTGTTAAATCTGTAGTTATACATAGACTATGACCGATCTCCGGCACTTCTGCAGCTGATGATGTGATACTGTTACGATTCTATGACGGAAGCAACAAGTCAGGCAAGGTGCGTCAACTCAAAGAGGATTGTCTCTATTTCCTTAGCATTGTGACCGATTTCTTCCTTTTAGGACCATACGGCTCACTGTTGGTGTTTGACAAGTTAGAAGAGGTGATGGTCAATACTTACTGGGCATCGATAAGTTTTGATCATAAAATCATCAACATCATCCCTATTTAAAGCAGTTTTATCGCAAAAAAAACTTTACCAGGTATATTTTACAGTGCAGAATCAGAATCAGTCTTAGCAAGTTTAGTAGAAATCAATGGTAATCTTGATCAGAATGATTGTCATCTAGTAGGTAGGTATAGGTACATGGTAGGAGCCCTCCTGCCGAATAGAAGTGAATTAGCGTCAGTCTCGGCTTACAAGGAACGATAGTGCAGGAACTGCTGTACAGAGAGATAGTAACAAGTTTTGGCATCAGTATACGTCTTGGAAATAATAAAGTGTATTAATGTATACCTAGAATAAGCATAGGCAAATAATACACTATCTTTAGCGCAACTGTCTGTCTGTTCTCTTGCTAAAAGACAACGATGTGTTAACCTACAGATCTATATTTTCATTAGGGATATCAGGTATATTGTGTCCACATCATATATTGGTGGGACCTTGAACACTAAAATTCTTAATCCAGAAAAAGAAGCAAACATTACAATCTTACATCACACGAAAATTTTTATAAATTCTCTCATTCCACAGGCAGACCTTTCAATAACGAGATAAAAATAGTGATTACAAATTACAATGGTATATAATGCTAATTTTATGCATAAAAGTATTTCGATTTCCACTTTCCAAACCATGTTCTAAATTTTAGGTCGCCATATAATTGTAAACTGGTAAAACTATAACGTATATTTAAATAAGAGCCCAAGATACTAATCTAACATAAGTAATAATATCTGTATAATGGTTAAATCCAATACTGTATTGTATACATCAGGTACCTATTGCAAATTTCAGTGCAAGTCATACCTATAATAACATTACCTTGCTTAGGTATGTGCAATGTGCTAGTGTGCATTGCAGGATGCTTTGCAGAAACAAGACAGTCTAGGACTACACCATTATTGCATTGCAACCACTTTTATGAAAAACCTTTTCTAATGCAGTATGCCACATTTATTTGCAAACTGTAGCTGTATATTATGCCAGCATAGCAGCATCAGTGCCACAATGATAAAGTAGTTGTATAGGTAATGGTAATCCTTTAACAGGACATGTATTATATAATTGCCAACAGAGGTTCTATAAACTTGACATTTTACTGTGTGCCAGAAGCCAATAATTTCCATTTTTCAATGAATTTCAATGAAAACATCGTAATTTTCAAAGAATGTCCTAACTAATAATACTAATAAAGCAACTGTCTTACGAACAATCATAACCTAAACATTAAAAGCGAGTGGTATTCTATACACAGCATTACTAAAGAGTATTATTGAACCTATTGAACGCAGATTACTTAAAATGAGTTTGGCTGTATCCCAGATTGGAAATTCGGAGCAAAACTGAGTGCAGTGGAATAGTTTCGTGAAGTAGGGTAGCAAGGCAATCGCCAATGTAGAACAGTGGAACACCAACAATGCACCGTGGTGAGGATAATATCTATGATCTGAGCAAAACACCTTTAATTAAAGCCCATTAGTGGATTTTGCATAAACATCTATAGAGACTTTATATAAAACAAAAAGCAATGCATGCAAGCATCCATCCATGCTATTCTTGAACAAGTAAATAGTTCAAATGTATATAAAACATGTGTAATGCAGACTTTTGAGACGGCTACTAGGAACTATTAATGTGCACAGTAGTACCTAGAGCCAGAGTAGTAGTAGTAGTAGGTAGTATGCATTTATTATGCATGCACTACGTACGGATATGTATTATGTATTGTATAGTAAATCCACTTTGCGCGTCAGTAGACGTTCTTAACACAAAAGTACATGCAATGCAACTATTGTAAATCGTAATATGCTATGCACGGCGTGGACAAGCAATGGCCATGAGATTTGTTTTGCATGTGCGTTGAGACAGAGAGTGTACTACCTAATACCTACTGTCTACAGTATAATATGCATGGTTGGTTATACGAAATCCTTAAGCATTTGTACAAACTACTAAAAAGTAGAAATACATAAAAATCAGGTATGCAGATAATGTGAGTTTACTAGAACAACCCGAAAGTGAGTGAGTGAGTAAGGTAAAATATCACCTGGATTAACTTAAATCACTTGACTACAGACAATAATTTTATGCACTATTATTAGAAAGTCAAAAGTGCACCATACCTGTCATAAGAAAGGCAGAAACCAGGACTGGTGTGACGAAAAGAGGACCTTAGAGAGGAGGCATAAGGCATAACAACCTGTTGCACAGTACGAACTACAAACTTTTCACATAGTTCCAAGAACAATTCAAAACTACACAGTTTAGTAGAGTACTGTTCCCTCTGGTCCATGCACATAGGAATTCAGGGTACACAATTGTGTGGGTGAGAAGCTGCTATGTTGCTGTAAGCGTTTCTATCCTATCCCCTTTCAAACTAGATAGGAAAGGAAGATTGCTTAATTTTATCGCTACGCTTAAACCTATTATTTAAAGTCTGACTTTGGCTATAGACATGCTAAAGATGTTCTGTCGGGTCCTGGTTAGATTGCCTTTGAATCAGATGCCTGTAACTCGTCTAACTAATGCACTATTCTGTAGAAAGAATTCTAGGATATACACTCTACTAATACTACACACTAACTTCACTTGAATTACTGTTTGCTGGCAAGCCAGTCAGCTTAACTCAAGTAAGATGAGGGCAGTCAGTCATAGCCAGCCAGGGCAGGTCGGACAGAGCACAGAAACAGTGAGAGAAACTTGAGAGCTAACTTAAGTTAACTTCACTTTTCTGTTGCACTCACTCTGTCTCAATCTGTGGGAGTTATTTTGCTCCGTAACCCTGAAGCCCCTGGTGTGGAATTTTTTCATTCTGACTTTCATTCATATATTCTACAACTAGTTATTGAATAGGAAACGTCCACAGCAAAAACATAGATTGATAGATGCACACAATATGTATACAGTCAAATCAAGTAAGTAGTCGATATAAGGACAGAACCTTAACTCAAAACTATTCCAAAGAGGATAATAATAGACCCTTCCATCACTTTTTGTGTATAATAGTCACATAGTCAGCCACAAAAAACTCATGATTACATTACGTCCTTGCAGCTTACACCACAATTTTTCAAAAATTAAGCAATCCTCAAATATCACTTTAAATCACATGTACAAACATCCAATTTCCGTTTCAAGAATCTTATGAAGAGTTTATAACGCGTTTATAGCTTTAAACTATTTACGCTCTCTGCAAACATGGCAAATCTATCATTTAAGCTCACAGACATCATCAAGGAAGTAGATTCATAGTAGCACTCCTTACATCTGCATAGCCTTGTCGGCAATACATAAAGAAATAAATACCAAAATTAAAAATTACTCCCCAAATTTAACTAGTAGTAGACTCCATCCTATCTGATACCATTTAAGTAATGGCAATAAGACTTTCAGACATTAATAAATCCATTATTAATTACTAACTTAACTTAACACTTTATTCGACACACCTAACTCCATACATCATCGGTTTTAAAATCTCAAAGGACCTATACAATCAGTGATTGTCAATCACAGACCTATATGTATGTAATGTATAATGTGTACAAAGGTACCCATAAGTTGTTGGGTGTGTTTAGTTGGTTCCTAATACTAACTTTTAAACTAGAGCAGCCAAAAATAAGTGGTAACCCATTCCTCTAGTGTTATGCGAAATTAATGTACTGGGTTATCGAAATCAAAGTTCATATACTAAAAGTACATTAAAGTTCACATATAGGACGAATATCAAGTCCTAAGACTTCGACTCGAGTACGAACAACTCCATAAAATAAATTTAAGTGTCAAAGCATTCAACTTTCTATCCTTTATTATTGCAATTGTAACTAAACTACTAACTATTTTGCAATCTTAAATTTACAAATACAATAAAACATTTCATTTGGCATACCTACCTTTTTTATCACAAATATCAAACTATGCAGTGTGGTGCACAGAACAAGTTACAATTAAAATCGTAATTTCTGCTGCTATATTTTAGTGAGGTAAAACCTATAATAACCTTCATGAAAATGCTCCTGATCCTGAAAGATCTATTGGTTTGGTTTTCGTTTTCATAGAAAATTATCTAGATTTTAGCTTCATTTAACATTTTATTTGATAAGAGATTTTCTTTTCAGCAACCTTGTTCTAAAGGTTCATACCAACTGCATTGGCACTCCATATCCTCATTTAAACTTGAAAGGGACTACATACCCTTATTCTCCTCTTCCCATTATTATGTAAAATTCGCTAGTAAATTCTATCTTTACATAATGAAAAAAACTACTTGATATATAAATCCCATGTAAAATGTATGCACATCTCACTTTACAAGGCAATAAAAATCCCTATTTGTATGTAAAAAGCCATTATGTCTCCATTTTATATGTAAAAGCAGTGTTAGGTGACCAGCCGGCTAAAATGGCTATCCTGTTGATTGACTTTCTTTGTTAGCCAGTGGCCAAAAAAAGAATATGAGCCACATGACATGACATTAATTTGGCGGTATATTTAAAAAATCAAGCGTTCTGGCCATTTTGACCACTAACCATTTCAACCATTTAGCCGGTTGACTGGTCAGTGAAGAGGACTACATATTATGTCCCAGTTTATAAGTAAAAGTTACTACATGACCCCATGCCCCATATTGCCCATGTATATTTGTGTATTTACATGTTAAGGGGAGGGGACTACATGGTTTCGTTGATAATTTGAAATTGCTTCAAATCCCCATCTACATGTGCATATAAGACAATTTGTGTCCCCCCACATAATATTATATAATATTTTAGTATGTTAAGGGGACAGGGGGGGACTAATTATTATTTCCGTTTACAGAGAAAAGCCATCTAGCGGTTGTTGTAAAAACTTAAATTTAAGTTTTTACAACAACCGCTAGATGGCTTTTCTCTGTTCCGTTTATAAATAAAGTTACTGCATTTGTATGCTAAATGCATTACATCCCATGTCCCCATTCATATGTCAATAATGGTCCCAAGTCCCACGTACCCCATTACTCTATACTATCCGAATAAGAATGTCCGTCTGTTCCAATGCTTCTACTTAACTCAGCTCAGTAGACCATAAGGTAAATTGACATAGTACAGCTCAGGTAGTAAAG
>JABASH010006887.1:0-10088 GCA_019776445.1 Tomocerus maximus
CGGGAGACACATGCCTAATTGCTAATAAAATTGTGGCTCATTGAAATTATTTGGAAAGAATTATTTTCCTTGTTTTCTGGTTTTCCTTGCGTCTCCCGATAACTTTTTTTTAGGTTTTGACCTATTTTTTATTTGGGAATGCAAATTATGTATTTTATAAAGTAGGACCAATTGTGAGATTAAATTTTCAGAAATGACAAACGCCCAAAATTTTAATTGCAATCCAATCGACCAATTTACAAATCTGTTTTAAATATTTTATTCTTCTTCCTCCTCCTCTTCCTCCTCCCTGAAAATCAAATACAAATGTAACACCAGGCGACAGAATATTCATAAATAATAGTAATAAGACGAACTCTTCTTCTTCCTCCTCCTCCTCCTCCTCCTCTTCTTCTACTTCAGCGGCGGCGGGTTCCTCGGCGACTTCCTCCTCCTCTTCGTACTGAGGAATTACAATTGGCTCATCATCGGCCAAGGCCTGAAAAGAAAGAAGAAAGAATGAAAAGAAATGCAAAGAGAATTGATGACTTGGAATGTTTACTTCTTTGGCGAGTTCTTCCTCGGGGGTTGGTGGGTCTCCCTTCTTCTTTCCGGGACGTTCTCCGAACCACTTCGGCAAACGAGCTGGAAATAAATATACGTCAAATGTTAAGTTGCCATGGAAACATGCAATAATTATAATCTTTGAATAATTAAATATTTACTTTTGGCGCGTCCGGTAAATTCGTCCATCTTTTCCTTCCAGAACTTTTCATTTTGTTCTTTCATGAGTTTCTCGTTGCCCTAGAAACAAATTAATTAAATTGTCCAAGTATATTAAAGATTGGAATGAAATAATGTTTCGAATGATTCAAGAATTACTCCATCGAAAAGAAGTTTTCTGTCTTCGTAGGATCGGGTGTCTACACGACGTTCGAATTTGGAGGCAAGACGGATCTTGGGCTGCAATCAAAAACATTTAAACTGTAACAGGAGAATGTATAAATTGCAAAGAAATAAATAAAACTTACTGGATATTTTCCAATCAGAGCCCTGAAAATATTAATTTACAATAAGTCATTTGTGGCGATGAATAAAGTAAAAGAATGTTGCCATGGCAACGGAATATGAATTAGTACTCACTCGGGTTCGAGTCCCCTCTTCATGGCCTTGTGTCTCAGCTGCTGCTTCTGTCGCTCCTTCAACTCTTTCAACTGTGGCACGGAAAATAATAAAATAAATCAAGTTGCCATGGAATTATAATAAATAATTTAAATTGTGATTAGACTGACGTCATAGTCCTGTCTGTGTTGTCGTTCCTCCAGATCGTATTTTTCAGTTTCCAGTTTGACGACTCGCTCCCAGAGCTGATTGGCCAACTCGCGCAGTTTGGATTCATGGAGTCCGTCGATTTTGACGGGCTTGACTCGCATGGACATGGCCACGGCCTTCTCCTCCGCCAACTGCTCCTTCGTCTTCAACATCGCCTGACGGGCCTCCTCTTGAGGATCCACCTGCCAAGTACTTAATTGCAATTAAATGTAATTATTATAATGCAATAAATATAATTGTAGTTGCCTTGGGGGCCTCCATGACGGCGTGAAGGGCGCGTTCTTTCCGCAGGGCCTCCATCTCGGCCTTTTGTCTCGCAAAACTGGCCTACGTCATAAAAATAAACTTGTTACAATGTAAATAAATTAAAGAAATGTAAAAGAAATGACCTTTTGGGCCTGCAGGATGAACTCGCGTCTCTTTTCAGCCTCTTCGAGTTTCTTTTGCTTCTCGGCCTGTTCCTTCTTCTTGTTGTCTTCAATTTCCTTCCGCAGACGTTCTTCTTCCTTCTTCTTCTTCTCTACCATCTGCACCTCTTGCTGAGCACGCAGAGCCTAAAACAAATTGAATTATAAATATAATGTAAAGAATAAATGAAATAAATGTAATTTGGACTGACTCTGCGTTTCGACTGTCGGTCTTTTAGATTTTTGAGTTCGTCAATTTCCTTATTTCTTTGGATGCGCCACTCGTCGATGTAGACAGCCAATTGGGCATCCAGCTCGGAATTTTTCTTTTCTTTTCGCTGTTATTGACTTTGATTATTTCGATTCAAACTCACGTGACTAGAGATTACTAATTTAAATGTGTTTACCTGAATGAACTCATTGGACTTGCCTTCATCTCTAAACAACGAAATTGGAAATCATAAGAAACAATAAAAACTGTGAAATTGTCACAAGAAAACAAAAAGGGGCGGGTTCTGTAAGCGGGTGGGTGCGGGAGAATCAAATCATAAAAAGGGGGAGGGGGCGTGGCTGAGGGGGGCGGCGATGGCGTGCAGAAGGGAAATGCAAAATTTTGTGTATTTGTGTGTGAAGAAAACTTACTTGGCAGATCTGTACAAAAAAGAAAGTAAAAGTTAAAATAGGAATTACAAGTTGGAGATTAGAATTAAGAATCCTTCAGTCTTACTTGCTGGAATCAAAACAATCAATTATCAATTCATATTCACAAATTACGTTACAATTATTTAACTCAAACTCACGTCTGCTCCTGCTCCTCGTCACTATGGAAACAAATTAAAACCAAATTAAAACCAATTAGAACCAATTAAAACCAATTAAAATAAATGTAAATGAATATTAGTTGACCAGTGGGGACTCACGAGAATTCTTCGTCGGACATGGTGGTGGTTGATGCTATGAGAGAGAAAGACAATCGGCGGCTGGCAGTGCTCGAGTGTGTTGGACTAAAAAGGAATTGTCGTCTCCGAGAGGATCCTATTCTCTCCCAAAAACTAAAAATAGCCCTCAATTAAATTCTTTGTCTGGGCCAAGTTTTCCTCCCGGCAACTCCCGGCTGCCTCCCCCTCCCCTGCGACCTAAAACATCCCAACTCCCTCCCCCTCCCCTCACTCCTCAAAGTTCAACAATCTATAAATAGCTCCCATCCAACATTCGCAGTCTTATACTCGAGACAAGTTCCCAAATGGATCACATCTATTGATCACCTCCTATCAAATATCACAGTTGCTATAGACACAACTCAAAAATTGTTAACATTTCCCTACCAATCACACAATTTAGGTAATCTTCAATCAATGACTAATATAATCACTGAAAAGTGCTCACGTGGTTAATTAATGCAAATCTAGCGCCATCCTAGCCAGTTGCCGTTAGATTAGTAAAACTGAAAATAAATGTTAAATGAGGCAATGAATTAATTGTCCAGGCTGCAACAATCTCAATGGCCAAGTCTCAATTCTAAAATGCGTTTCTGCACCAAAATCGTCAGAGTAGTCAAGTCAGTCCCGAAAACTGAAACATTTCATGACGCGACAGAGCAGTTGCCAAGGAGATTGCACAAGTCTTGAAATACAATATGACTTACGTCAAGGTGCCTTGAGTCGTCATGGCTCCACTTTTCAAGGCACCTTGAGTTACGTAACAATTAATTCAAACAAAATCAAATATTCTCCTCCTTGGTGAATAGGTATGTCCAAATGCAACAAGGAGTTTCCATGGAAAACTGAGTTCGGTCCTAGGCAGGTGACCAAATGTCTTTTCGGTCTGGGACCAAATGTCCCACACCGAAAAGGACCAAAAGTCATTTTTGAAAAGTCTACTAAATTTTCCTTCCTTTTTTTTACATCTCAATTGTTTTAATTTTGGTCATTTACTTTGAGTTGTCATCGCAACGCTGTAAGTTTTTCTGCATTTCTTTACTGCTACGATCCAAAAAATTCATTTTCATTGGAGAAAAGCATTCAGTCATGGAGACTGCGAAGACTCGAATCATAATCATGACAATTGTTTATTAATTTTTAAAATAAAATACCCATACGAAAAGAAACATTTAATCTCCGCTGGCCCATCGATCGAAGGACCCGTTCCGTTTTTACTCCGAATGACATTAATAGTCTCTTTTCTGAAAACTGGCAACTCTTCCTCTTTTGACAAATATTTGACATGTTGACCTATTTTTAAAAAAAACATTAAAAATTCTAATCTGCAATGCATAGCAAAATATATGTAAATATGAAATTACCAAGGTGGGTACCATGACGATGATTTTCTATGACAGGTGGCGAAACAAGCTCATTTCCCCCTTTAGATGTCAGGAATATAGCAACAACTCAACCTCTGGGACGGTCCGGGACATTTGGTCCCGCAGATTATTCCTAGAAAAAAAGCTTGTTTCGCCACCTGTCATAGAAAATCATCGTCATGGTACCCACCTTGGAAATTACATAATTTATGGCAGGCTCAAGGCAGGCTATTAGAAATGCTCAAAAGCGTTTTTTAAAATAATTGGATTTAAATGATAAAATGGCAAATACCTGTGGCGATTAGCCGGTAAAGATGGGAATTTTTGTGAAAATAGGCAAGTGAGAGAAGAGATGTCCGTCCAACTTGATACAGTTTTAAAATTCCCGCACATTTCTAATGCATCAGTTAGCATTCCACTTGCTAAATTATTATGAATTTTAATTGTTCGTTAATTTAGTAGTTTCAGTAATTCATTAAAGAAAATATTGACAAAATTCGAAAAACTGCCAACAAATTCAAAAAATTGTGCAATTTTGATCAAATGTGTGACAGTTTACCACGAAAAGTTAATTTTGACTGTCGAAAGCAAATAAAACAGAATCACAACGCCCCAAAAATTGCGGATGTTTTTTAATTGTGTTTCGGAAACTGATGAAGAAAATGAGAAATGTTTTCTGATGATTTTCCAATTCTCGGAACGATTTTTTTAAAAAAAAATTATCTCTGAAACTATTTGTTTTTAAAGTGAGATGATGAATAAGTTGATAAATTAAAAGGTTGATGTCATGATTAAGTGGAAAACAGTTTTGATGCAAGGGTTATAGAAAATAAATAACTCAATTCAATTAGTCATGGAGATATTATATTGAAATAAGTTTTAATTGATAAAATAATTAATACTATGCTAACTATGGCAACAGATTTAAGGGGGTTAATTGTTTTCAGTTTTATTATTGCTCGGATGGAAATTGCGTTTTAGGTGTAAAAATGCGTAACTACGGTGATAAAAGATGAATGCATTTTGGTGAAAATGTGTAAGAAGATGTAAGTTGGATTATTTTGCAGATATGAGATATGATTGTAGTTTTAGATAGTGATCAGCTGATGTGTGTTTTGATAAATGATATTTCCGGTGGAGCTAATTGAGTAGGAAGGTGAATGACCCGAAATCCCCTTATAGAAAGTTTATTAATTTATCACAAACAAAATAGAAAGAATTCTGTTGTCACGTCACGGGGACAAATAGCCTCTTCATTTTTGGTTAATTTGCGGCGTTAATTGTCTTGGCGACAAGAGCCACAACTCGAAACACTCAGACAAACAAACAAAAGTAAATCAAGATTCTAAACTAAACTATTTTGGCAACTATTTTGAATACTGCTCATTTACAAAACTAAATTATAAATAAATTATGCTCTCTAATCTACGCTAATTAATACAATTCGTAATACCCAATGCTACTCCAAGGCAAATAACTCGTCGCCCTGGCTACGTCTAATCTTTTTTTTCGTTTTCCCTTTTCATAACAAAACATTATCTTGTAAAATCTATCTATTGTGTAATCTAAAAGTGTAATAAAAGTAATTAAGCCTCTTGCGTGTCATATCTAAGAATAATAATAGTAATCTATCTAAGTCTAATCTAACTGCATCCGCAGGAGTCGACGACCATTTCGTTGTAGTTCTTGAGGACGATTTTGTCGGAGGAGTCCGTGTAGAGGAGGCTGAGGGAGGAGTACTTGGTGGGCACGCAGCACGGCGGCGGCACCAGCCCGGGACTCATCGAATTCACCAGAGCCTGGATCACCGCGTGATTCGTCGCGTTCAAATGCTCCGCCATCGGGAACAGACACTCCCCCATGCAATGGTACGCATGGTAACCTAAAATATTAAGTAAATATATTAATTAATTAACTAAATTAATTAACATTCAGTTAACATAATAATAATTAATTTACCTGGAGGGGCTACTATCCAGTCATTCCAGCCGACATCGGTAAAGTCGACAAACATTTTGTGTTTGGCGCAGAGATTCCTCTTGCGGTTTTTGCTTCGGTTGTTTTTCCTCTTTTTGTTGGCGGCTGCCGCCCGCACTTGGCGGGACAGCACTTTCATGTCTTTCTTTGCATTCTTCTTGTCATCCGAAAATGTGATCAGAATCGCCTCCCTTGAACCAAATGAATTAATTAATCAAGAGTTGCCACCATGTCAACAGTTGTCATGTCAACAATTGGTCTTACTTGATGGAGATGTCGACTTGTTTGTTGTTTTCGTAGACGTCGATTTGGAGTCCGAGGTTTTTGGCGCCCTGCCGCCACCTGGCCACGGCGGGGAGGACGTCGAAAACGCCGTCGGTGTTAGCCTTGACGACTTTGCTGTCCATGGGGTAGACGACCCGCCCTAACTTGGTGTTCTTGACAACGTCGTTGACAATGACGCGGTAGTTCTTTGTGGCATTGAGCGTTACCCGCAATTCGGCTCCCGTGACAACCTCCTCCGGAGGAATCGAAGAAATGTCAAACTTGTCACTCTTCCCTGTCAAGAAATAGTTAATTAACTCTGATCTGACTTAATTAATATTAATTAATTCTACCTTTGTGAAAACTTCGGATTGTATTGGCACTGCGTGTGAGTTTGCCGGGTAAATTGAGATTGGCTGTGGGGACTTCATTTCCGGTCTGCAGTTTGTACAATTCCAACATGTACTCGGGCACCTGCAACAATCAATATAAATACACATTTGTGAATATAAAGTGACAAATAAAATAAAATAAAAGATGAACTGACTTGAACGTTTTTTTTGTTGGAAGGTCTCTTGTCCATGTTGGTCAATTTGAGGAGTTGGCTCTCCAGACGCGACAACATCCGTTCGTCCAGGGACTCTGTTTAATATTTAAATTGACAATTAACTGAATGAATATTAATATTAAGTAATTCAATAATAATAAATAATATTAAAAGTGTTACCTATGGAGGATGCTGGGAGGAGGACGTTGAGGAGGATGAAGAATGCTTTGAATATTTTGTGTTTGGTCATGGTGGTTGTGATTTTGGTTGTTGAGGATGGAAGGTAACCTTCGGAGTTGTTGAGTGAGTGAGTGAACCAACAGCAATTGAAATCAAGACACACACACCTGTTGATCGTTGCTTCTCAAAAGGTATTTCTGCCCCAGGCACAACTGTCCATTACTCTATATCTATTATATCTATCTTATCCATGTTATATTATATTAAGACACAGGTCCCATCTTTTTTATATCCATGTTATATTATATTAAGACACAGGTCCCATCTTTCTTATATGTGCAAGACGTGTGTCTTATATGGATTAAGCAGAAGAATGGAGTTTTGGGGAAATATTATAAATACATCTTTCTTCACGCAATACACGGAATGCCATATTTTATGGCCTTTTACTCTCTCGGAGGCGTAGCCACAGAGTGGATATAGATAGGAGGCATAGGAGGTGTAGGGGTATATGCGGCCGGTGGGTACGTGGCTGAGGGTAGTCACGTAGTCTGGCAGGAATGGCAGTTGCAGCGTAGAAGAATGTGAGGCGAGGAAAAGAATGGCGAGCTTATAAATAATTCATGCAGGTGTCTCCTTTATTTATTTATTATTTATTTATAGCCATGGCGACAGGCTGTCTGACAATACTCTGCCCAAACAACATCCCACATTAGAATATTCCCATTCCCCGTCCTCCTATTCGCAGCTTTACGGTGTCCTCTCATTACTGCATCCTCTGTCATTAGTCCATCTTCGCCGATCTTTTTATGACTCATCCACATCCGCTCAACTTTCCTCTCCAAGAATTCCAACAACTCAATCTTCGTAGAACAACAAAAAAGTCGCCTGTGTGGTCCCACGTATCCCTCTTCATCCTCTACTCTCAATTTCCTAAATATTGACTTTCATTTAACAATATTTTAGTATTAGCTTAATTCAAGGAATGCCAAAGATAAGGAAAGAGTTGCCTTTGGGTTCAAGGTTGCATTGCCCGGAGTTTGAAATGAAATTGCAACTCACGGCAGAGAGGACCTACCGGATTAAGTAGAGCAACCTGGCTCAAATAATCTAAATAAGCAAGATATGTCAGGTGTGGACGTGGAAATTGAATTGAAAGATAAAGAGTTTTTATTTGAGTCTAATAAAGTTACAAACGATTTCGAATGGCATTTATATTTTTGGAGACGGCACGAAGTAATTCCGGACTCACGTGTTTCTTGAGTTTCTCATCGAAAGTCGCATCCGCCATCAGCAGTCCGATCGTGTCCTTGGCGTGAGTCCTAAACAAATCACATATTTAATATCCACAAGTACATTTAGAGCAAGGAGTTTCCATGGTAATTTTATCTACTAAAATATCCCGTATCTATTGGATACTCCTTGATTTAGAGGATATTTATTGAGAGGTACCTTGTCTCGAGGGACCCTTCCTGGAGGAACCGGGTGAGAACCGGAAGAAGTTTGTCGCCCATGTCCATCGATTTGTCCAGTCCGTGTTGTGTCACCAAATGGTTGATCATCTTAGCCGTCGTTGCCCGCACAACCGGATTTCGGTGTCTGCACACAAATATTTAGTTATTAAGTTATGAAACGATAGATGAGCCGACGGCGTGACTCACTTGACGCCGAAAGCCTCAAAGCAGGAGAATATCTTTTGGAAGGAGAGGACTTGGCAGGCCTCAAGGACGGCCGACGTGGCGTCTTCGCGGATGAACTTGTTGACGTCACAAGTCTTGTCCAGAAGTTTCTCCAGGATCTTCTCGCAGTCCGTCTCCATGGCTTTTCCGTAGACACGGAAGAGGTCCCTGAAGAAAGCGCAGGCGGCGCGGCAGACCTGGGAGCGCAGGTTCGTCAGGTGCTTCAGCGCCGTCTTGTTGATCGTCGGCAACTCCGACTTGACATCCTCCGAGTCCATCAACGCGGACAGACTGGAGAATCCCTCGATGTTCACTGTCCAGTCGGGCGAGTTCAGCTTGGCCAGGCATTTCTGCAGGGTGTTCGTCTCCTCCTTCGCCCCCTTCCGCCGCCCCGCCGCCCCACTCCCCTCGCCCTTCTTACTCGTTTGCCTAAGTACAATTAAATCCCAATAAATAATAAAAATAAACTAAATGATTAAATAAACTCACAATTTTTTGGGTCTCCTCTGCGTGTACTTCTTTGTGGTTGGTATGGGGATGGCTGGAAATGAGAAACAAGTTAATTAGAAACAAGTTAATTAAGATTAAATAAATAAAGAATACCTGCGTAGTCGGTGACTTTGAGGTTGGCAAGGAAGTCGTCGGAAATCTTTTCATTTCCCTCGCTGGAAACGCTGCTGGAGACGTCTTGGAGTTGGAGGTCGTTTTTGGGGGATTCTTTGCGACTGCCTCTCACCTGTCTGGCCAAAACGGGTTTCCTGTACAAAAAGTCACTCTCCGGGTAACTCAAATGGTCCCTGCAAAAATATAAAGAATGAAAAGTAATTACTGGAATATCTGGTCGTCATGGTCTGCGTAGCAACAATCGAAGCACATTTGGAGGATGTTGGGAATAGTTACCCGAATTCGTCACTGCTGGGAATGTCAAAGGAACTCTTCCAGTTCCTGGAGAAAAGTCTGCTGCTGCTGGAGTCGGGTGGGGGCTGCTGGGGCGTGGACGGCGTCTGCACAGAAAATGCAATTACAGCCAACCATCAATCAAGACAATTCAATCAGCAATCGTTCGTTCACCTGAGGAGCGTCCCATTTGTTCGTGTACAGCGAGTCCATTCGGTAGACCTGGAAAGTCTGCTGGAACGACGGCTCGAAGTGTTTGATGTTCTCATTATTGAACAACAAAGGCAACGCATTCCGTTGAGACGCTGCAAATAAATCACACAAATATAAATCACATTTTCCGGCAACAAACATAACTCTAGTCTAGTCTGTATTAACTTGTATGGGAAACAAGTTATTTTATCAAGGGAATCAATTTATTTTTCCAGGGCCAGAATTAATTTATCCAGGGGCTGAATTAATTAATCCAAAAGGAAAATTAATTTATCCAGGGGCAGAATGAATTTATTTCTTAGGGTAAATGT
>JABASH010006888.1:0-10086 GCA_019776445.1 Tomocerus maximus
CCCAATGCATTAGAGTATACATTATGATGTTATAAATATGTGCACTATTGCTTACATAATATTGTAAGCACATATAGTGTATTTCATCTTGCAATTTGTTGGCATGCTTTCATATTGTAGAGATAACTACTTATTTCTACATGAATAATATATTATGTGCACATCCGGACGCTAGTCTTTAGTTTACACTGAGAATGAGAGTTGGGAAATTTAAGTGGAATTTAAACCTGGGTGTTAGTTTCCGTTATCTCAAATTCACGGGCCATATTATTGCATTTAGGTACGTATCTCCTCCATAGTTTTCCGTCTGATAGAGTGGATGAAGTTCATTACACACGCTATATAGCTTTCTCATCTACCGCTGAGTAGTGAGGGCCAGCGTCATCTCATTAATGGAAAAAACTACTAGGGATCATCTCGTAATGCCGATGTAATGCCCAGGCTCTATAAATTCCCCCAGACTCGGCCCAATTTACTTTTCTTTCTCCCCTCTGAAACTACAACCCAGGATACTTCTCCAAATTCCACTTTACTCGTGCACTCTTTGCTTTCTTTTCATTTATACCCGGCTTCGGCTTTGTCTCAATGTAAATATTCAAATTCTATGCTCATTTCCTAATACATTATAGCAAGGTGGTTAATATTTATTACGAGAAGCATAATATTTAGGTCTGTTTCAAATTTATGATACCATTCTTGATAGCTCTACTACCGTATTTCTTATATACTGAGCAAATTCCGTGTTACTCATTTAGAATTCTTTCTAAGAAGGCAATCACATTAGATGATTGTAAATTAAATTAAACGATTCTGCAAAAAAAGGAGAAAGTAGGAAGTATAATTCGCGATATATCTATTTTTTATGGCCAAGCATAAATCTAGTTTTGAAATGAGTATAATGTTCCTCAATTAGAATTTTGTAGCCTTTTTACCATTTTACTGAATATAATTTGTAAAACTTTGTTCAACTTTATATCCTATTTTATTTGCGAGCTCCATGATAACTAAACTGTCGAAATCCATAGATCATAAATGTATCATAGGCGAAATGAAACACAATAAGAATTATTGCAGAGATAATAAACTAGAGATACTGCAAGTACTATTTGTAGAAGCGCAGAGTAATAGTGATGGATATTATACATTGACGTTGTATAGTTTGCCATAAGTTAATTAATGAATTGCCTTTCAGATTAAAGTTCCCTAGAGTAGATTTAGTAGTTTGAAGTGGTTATTTACCAGGCCAAGTGAGTCAATATAATTCAAATCGGATTTATTACTTGATACAACGAGACTATAGTGTATTGGGTTGTGTACACAAAAGCATAAAGAAATGGTTTGCAACCTTTTACTGTTTTGCAGAAGTCTCCTGTGCTACTTTTTGCCAAGTTAATTTGGCTCAAAAGAGAGCAGAGCTTCCGTAAACACAGAAATGGTGCAGAATGCAAGGTAGGTAGTTCAAGGTAGATTTGTCATATAGCCATTCACGTAGGTATTTAGCTATGGCAGTTTCTGCATGAAAAGTTGGAGTGTCTCTAATTGGCTCCTTTAAAAACTTAATTTCTCTCATAACTCACTCACTTATGCCTGTGCAGTAAAATGGTAATCTGGCTACAATATCCTTTGCCTTCAATTCCACCCGTAGCCCATTCGGATCTAATAACATCCGAATTTATGGTATTAAAATACATAATAATAAGTTATTTCTTGCTATATTATTATATGGGAGAGGTAATTGTGAGAAGCGATCTGCATTGGAGATGAAATTCATCCAACTTGTTTCAGCTCAGCTACAATTCATTAAATAACATTGTCCTGCATTCCAAGTTGGAGGAGAGGACGTCGTAATGTAATGCAGGCAGGTAGGCATAATATCCTGTAATAATAGGTAACATATTGGCCTCGAGTAAAGGAAGTGGCTCGAAGGTAACTATTTGCCAGTATTATTAATAAGTGTTCTGTGTTCGCTAACTCTCTTGTGAAATAGTTCATCGGATTGAGCAGAGCACAATATAAACTTAGGGAGGAAGAGTAACTATTTGCACTAATTATTACCAAGAAAACTATTGAATTGTTTATTCGGGTTCAGAATAGAAACTACACTCGCAGATACCATCATTCTGTACTAGAACAGAAGATAAGCGCAGGAACATAGGGAACCAAGTCTATATATGTAGAAGCCAGTAATGTAAATCCTGAGTAGCGTATTCTTCAGTTACTATAGACATGACTCAGAATTGAGAATGCAATATTGCGTAGTACATATATACAGTGTTACAGTATATTATACAGTGTTTGAAGCTGTGCAGATATTATATGGACTGTAGGCATTAGACTCCTTGTGATAATAATGGAAGGCTTTGGCTTAACATTGTATTGCACGCTGCTGCTCTACAAATTAAGCAACAATAAGCATTCATTTGAGTTGTACGTGATGATAGTTTAGGTCAACTTTAGGAACAAGGGCTCAAGCTACGAATAAATGAGAAGGTTGGCTATTATCTTCATGAATACGTAAAAACTCGAATCATGATCCTTTTCGTTCTACAGAGGATTGCAAATGGACGAGAAAATGCCAACTTAAGCTTACTAATGTTCAGATAAACTTGCATAGTCTTATATAGAAACTTTTGATAGGATTTAAAAGCTACATTGCTTCCTTCCTTTAGCCTAAACAGTCTATTTGTATTACAAAGTCGGATCTCTCTATTGTTCTGCAGCAGCTTAAGGCTTTAACTAAACGGTAAATGTAACTAATTTGGATCACTCTCTTTTCAAGCTGCGTATGTTCTTCTTTCTGTAACTGTATTATTCTTAACGTGTTTTATTTATCATATATAAACAGCTCTACATCTACAGGCAATTAATATGCATACAGATCGTGCCATTATACAGTTGATCTCTGCTATAACACTATTTATACACTATAAGTATTAGTGCATGGGCTGTGTGTTCTTCAACATTCTAACTCACTACACAAGCATTCTTTTTTCTAATAGTAATCTCCGTTTGTATGTCGTGACTTTTTTATGGACAAAGAAAGAACAAAGGTTTGGCCTTGATTGTTACGCATTCTTTTTGGTATGCATTGTACAATGCGTATGCAGAGGATTCCCTGTTCAACTGATAAAGAAAAGGAGTTCAAAGGATAAAGTGTGAGATTTTATTATGAGGGAAGTGTCAAAGCAGACTGCGTGGGTTTACACACGAAATGATAGGAAGAAATGCTGGAATTGAAGTTCAAGTTGTGGAAGAAAGCGGAAAATGAAAAGGGTGATGGTTGAAAGATTCTGAGTGAGTGAGAGAGATAGACAGGGTCTGAGTTAAGTGAGGAGCTGAGCTTAGAATACTCCTCCTGCCTTTCAATGACTTTTGTGCATAACATAAAGGAAAACACTTAGAAATATTTGTGCTCGGCGTTTCCATCGCGTCAAAGAAGAGTTTCCAAAGGTCTCCTGGAAAAGTACGTAATGAGAGTATAGGAGGCGTATGCCAAGTGGGAAAGTAAGTGAATGGGCTAATAAGTTAGTGAACTAAGTTAGTCAAATAAAATTTCCGAGAAGGAATAGATAAATAAGCAGTTATAGGAATAGTGGGTGGTGAGGGAGATTTGTGTGTTTCTTGGCTTTGTTCAAGATAATAATTTAAGTGGATAACTACCCCCGATGACATTACATCTTCTCAGAGACTATATTATAATAATATTTAATATCGCCACAGAAAACTATAGTGTCCTGATAATACTGTTATTGTGTGAGTAGGTATATGTGTGTAGTAGAGATTGTGTTTGGAAGTGTTGCATGTTATGTAATGTATGGTGTACTATTACACGAGTCCGCAGAGTCGGTTTCCTTTTGGTTTCCTTCCCATCGTTTTCTTTTCTGTTGGTTGGTAGAATTGGCTGTTGTAGTAGACGAGAGTTGACTTGTTGTAGCCGGGCAAGTATCAGTTCTCTGGTGAATATAATAGGAATCTGTGTAAGACGAGTGGGAAATATCCGGATAGAATAGAATCAGATGGCATCAGTATAATAGGATATGGAGGGACGCTACGCAAACGCATGCAGTGATGCAAACCACGTTGAGTTGAGTTGGTTGAGTAGTCGTCTTCAGAGTCTCACATTCCGTCACATAAGAGAATTGGATGAATAAGGGTTATTGGAGAAAGAGGGAACCTAACAGGCTAAACGAGGGAGCACTTTCTTTTTGGAGTTACGCCAGCCGAGCCACAGAACTCAAGCCAACCGAACCACCCGACTTGCCTCCAAGAAACGGATTTAACTGGCCTTCTATCAGAGCCTCTTATCTGTTTCTCTCCTTTGTAACCAACGGCTTCTGACTCCAACGGCTTTCTGACTCCAACGGCAGCCGCCGAAATGCAGCCAGAACATCCGATATTTGATCTCCCTTCTTCGTCCCTCTACTAGGACTCTACTCCTAAGTAGGACTACTACGTATGTATTTCTATCTGTCGTAACCACATGCAGATAAACCCAGAGTCCTTCCTGGCCAGAATCATAAGTACTACTCACTACAGACAAGTACATCTACTATACAATGGCCACAG
Organism: Tomocerus maximus; assembly: GCA_019776445.1. Lineage (NCBI taxonomy): Eukaryota > Metazoa > Arthropoda > Collembola > Entomobryomorpha > Tomoceridae > Tomocerus > Tomocerus maximus. The sequence goes on from JABASH010006888.1 coordinate 4,567, forward strand.
CTAACTAATCTCTACCCTCCTCCCCCACGTCCTATGTCTACATGCCAAAACATTTTTGCAACTCTTCTCTCATCTCTTTAAATCATTCACTCCAGAGATGGAAAATTCATGTAGAAATGATACCCTGGATTTATTGGCTTTACCAACCTAACAGGAGCTTTACCAACATCGTTTCTCTTGTCTCTTTTCTCAGCTTTTTTACATCCGGCTTAGTGAACTATCATGGAACAACTGTCTTTGGGAATTCCCAACCAAAAACAATACTACAAGAAATGTATTAGCGCTAACACTTTTGGACAAACACAATGCTATCTTGGTCTAGCCCTCTCAGTATTTACAAATTATTATTCACTCCAGAAAATTTCCTTGACCTGCTTTTCGTATATGGAATACAAACTGTCTAGTAATTTACGGATTTCATCCAGTCTAAATGCATCAAAGAAGTTTCAGTTAAGTCACAGAACAGTTAAAAATCGGATAATTTAATTCTAAGTGTAAATAAGGAATTTTATTAAAGAGCATGGAGAGAGCCGCATTTTCTAGGACGTAAAAAAGTAGGTGAATACTTATAAAGCTAACTATTACATGCTATATTATATTACATCAGAATTAAATGTTTTATATTTGGATTGGTTTGAGTTGTAAAAGTGGAGTACTAGTGTAGGTTGCCGTGTGTAGTCCGTTACGGCTAACCGATATGCATAAAGTACAAAGTGGTTGGTCAAAGGCAGGGGAAATGGTTCTATAAATGCATAACATAATAGAGTAGAAGGATAAAATAAAGCATACATGTCATGTACACACAAAGGGTAGAACCTTTAAAAAGTAAAGTACAAAGGGATTCAGATATTTGACATGGACGTCTTTGACTTTTAGTTCTTTGGCCTGCCTCATGTCTTGTATTTATTTGTATCTGTGTTACCCTTCAAGTGGAATCGTAGAAGGGAGGAATACGCCTCAACCACAAAAAATAAGCCAGCATTAAACAATGATAGAAGAAGGTTGCTGCCTGCGTGCCCTTTTGCTCTGTTTGCTCTCATGTACAGAAATAATGATTGAATTGATTCTTTCCTGTCATGCTTTTTCTTCTCCCACATCTAACTACAAACTCAGTTGAATTACACTCTCGTGAACAAGAAATACATTTTCTGTGGCGAGTACTCTACATACATAGACATACAATATCCACATGCTGATATATACCATCCGACAGTACTAAATTGCACACAAACATGCTCATTTACTTTCCCGTATTTTCAATGGGATCTTGCACAATTGTCTGAGAAGTACAACAATTTGTTAAACATCGTTTAGATTGATATCTTGTGGCGAAATTGTTTTCTCCTTTTATATTTCTCCATTCTTTTATAATTGAATAGCAAAGATAACTGAAATAATGAAGTGACATTTGCTTACATTGCATGAATATTGTATTTATGCAATATTCATCGATTGTTTACGTATTCACAGTTTGTGAGCAACAAAAGCCATTTATGTAGTAGAAGGTAGATATACTGGGTATCCCATAACAATTTAAATGTATGAATATATGCTGTACAAGGATTTCCGTTCAAAAATAGTAGTCTAAAGCATATAGGTAGTTGTGGAGTATATCTGTGGTAATATTAGTGATATAAAGGGTGGAAGACATAGGAGATTGCTTTCTTCTTTTCACTCTCAACTGCTTTACTTACGCAAGTTTTCACTTGACTTTTCTAAGAGTTCCAAGGCAGGCATTTGTGTTTGTCTTGTTGCAAGATCTTTCCTTCCTGCTGAGCAACAAACAGCAGTAACCAGAAAAAGAAAGAAATCTTCAAGGAAAAGGAGTTGATCTGATGCTCCGTACAGATATTATGCTGCTCTTACATATTACATCGCATCTCGTCGAGTTCACATGAGGAAAAAACAAGTTTGCTTTGCTTTGCTAAAATGCCACTGCTATGTACCAGATAAGATTCCTAAGTCCCTTGTAGCTCGTTCCGTTAGTTATTGTTAATGCTTCAGTTAAGGCGAAGCAAGTGGCATTCAAGAGAAAAGGGGAAGTTGGCTTGGTTGATTGGTTGACCAGACATGGCTCAGAGTAATAGAGAAGCACGCACATAAAGATTCACCACATCACTATCACGACAACGACGTTATATTATTAGATGATGCTTAAAACGATGTACAGCAGATAATACTCTCCGTCTACTTATTTACGCCGCGATAAGTAGTATAAGGGGATGAGACACATGAAGTAAGAACTGCAACAACACAATAGACTTTTGACTGGTAAGTGACTCGAGATGTGATTTCCGGTATGCGGATGGTGGCAACTTTTTTCGGATTTTTTTCTGATCCTCCTCAGTCTAAGTGAAATGATACTAGTAGGCTTAATACAGATGCACTGCATGTAAATGCAGGAATATTCTCCCTCCGTGTCTTTAACTGAAGGTGACGGACTGATTCTAACTTGGCGAGTGGGATGGGAAAAGCGAGTGTCAGCAAATGTGATAAGAGTTTGGGAAAGAGTTTCAGAATGAGTTACCGTTGAGGAGGTGAGCAATTTGTATTCAGCCTCAGCTTACCACTATAATGAATATATCTACCTATTTACATTATTTATATATGCGACTCTGTAGTATATTTGCAGTCATCTTTGATGCATGTCGCTATATGTACCAAGATACATTTATATCCATAGCATAATACATTCGTTGTTTAAAACTAGACATGAGACAGTATCTGTAAGTATACAAATTAAGTTTCCTAAAAGATGCACTTATTGTGACGATTTGACTTTTCAAAGCTCATCTTTGAGGCAAGAAAGCCAAATGAGCATATAAGTTGTTCTGTCTATAAAATATCAAAGTCTTCCGTCTCCTCATATATGTTCGACTTAATATGTGTCAAGTGAGAAATTGGCCAATTTACTGCTCGTTTATCTCTTTGCTTTTGTTTTTTTGTGGGTGTGAACAACAAGGTTGGGGTGTGAACTCACCATTGCAACTAGAGTGACTTACTTATTTCAATACCACATACTTACATTTATATTGTCTATGCATGGAAATTCTATACTCTACTTCACAAACCTCTATGTTTAGGGAATTCTTGACGATGCGATAGTATAGATGAGAAGAGAGTCTATTTTTGCTCTAAGTAACTAATGGGTTACAGTCATTAGGCTTCAGCTGCGCAATGTAGCACATTATGAGAATCTCGACTAGGAGGTAAATGACTAAGTAAATAAAATTATGTAAAATTATGTAGTAGAATGCATTTTTAGAAACACTGTATATGAATATCAAGTGTATCTGTAGAGAAGTATATATATCTGTCAAGAGACTCTGAATATATTCATCGTTAAAGTAAACCGTTATTTTTGATATCCGCTATAATATGCAAATATTATTAAGGATTCTCATCTGGAACAGCAGTATCATTAACATTGACTATACAGAGACTAGTGACTATATGTTAGAATAGATGCAATCTAATTTAAAAGGAGCAATACCCTCAGGGTTATTGTATAGCTACAAAAATTATGAATTTGTAAAACAACATGACAATAGATTACATGTAATCGAGTCTGAAATATTTCAAAAATTGTCTGTGAAGAGAACAATAGAGATGCTGCATCTAGATAGTAGTTCCTTTACTTAGCATGGAAATGCCCAGATTAGAGCAGTGTGATGCTATTGTGTTTGGACTAACTTGTATATATTTTGACCAGTGGTCTTTAGAGAAAAGTGATGAAAGTGCCAACAATGGTTGAGGTCTCAAATGAGGTTAAATTCCCTTCAGTCTGAGTTGAGTGGAGTAGATAACAGAATTTGACTGCTGGGCACGTATAAGGTTTTGGAGGCTGATAATGCACTGATGTGGCATTGCTCGGATTAGAGTTGGGCTTAAAACCACATTATTACAATTCGGTAGCATTACTTTAGGCGAGTACACTGCTCTTGTTACATAACATTAGAGAGGTTGTTGATAAATGCTGGCCTAGTTAATGTTCTGTGTGCACCTCTACAAAATAAATGTTACATCTTCCTCTCCTGTTTTTGAAGCTGATGATGTCAGTAAGTCTAACCACAGTTCATTTTGAGTTAAGCAGCCGAGTTGGTACATGTAGCAGACGCGACACAATAGAGTCAAAAATGTAATAAAGTCGGAACTTCTGGTGCATTGCTTTGGACAGTGCTCTGCACGACTCTAGATCTAATTGTGTTAGTAGTGCTCAAGGATCTGTCCTGCCTTGTTACTTACCTAGTTAGCTGCTTCTACTGCATGGCTATATTTATGAATATTTGAGTATTTAACCCTTTTGAGTCTCTTTCCCCATTTCTCTGTTTATTCCCTATGCCAAATAAATGGAGAGAGATGCAAGAAAAAGGTAACTACTTGTCCAGTGAGTCCGGCATACAAAGAACGGCAAACAGAGATTTGCTCATTGTGTTCGTAACTCAGGCAAGGCTCGTAACTACTAAAAGACTACACAGATAATGTAGTTAGTGAGTGTATGTGTTATTGTAGTGGATGGTAGGTTGTGCTATGAAGAACAAGATGTACGTGTGGAGTTCATCCTTGTTCAACTATAATGTGTAACATACGACACCACATTGCGCATCGTTTCTTCCTTACTAACTGCCTTCTCCCGCTGTTTTACTGACATGTATGAACACCATGCGAAAATTATGTGTGTCTGAATTTCACCTTATAAATCTCTGTTGTCTTGCACAGTCACATCCACATCGGCATCAACTACACTCGACAGAACTGGGAAAACGAGGCTGGGCGCAAACCACTTCGATATACTTATACCATTATTACTACAGCTATATACTCTCATCATCATCAACTCGTCTAGCCTATGCACATACACTTCTTCAACTCAATCCAGCCCAAGTCACTCGGTTTACTAGTTAGTTAGCCAGCAAGGCAATATCCCTTTTCCGCCCTGTCGTCCTCCACTAAACTTAAACTGCAACCCAAACACTCTGCCTGTTTACTTTGGACTCGATTCACAGAAATTCAATCTTCTTTGTAACTCACACACACACCACTCATTACATTATTACTCTGCTGCACTTACAATTTACAAATGCTAATATCATTTCTACTCCTACTTACTCTACTCCATTCCCGTAATTTAATACGCTAATTGCATCTGACTCTAACTACCCAAAAGTGATGGTGTGTGGCTAAATAGTCGAAATCACTTTGTTAGAATTAATAAAACCTCTAATATCCAATCCAGAACACTCCACTCCAAAAACAAATATTCGATTATCCAATCCAAAGAGGACCAATGCAAAGACAAAACTTCGAGTATCGAATACAAAATAGTCGAATGCAAAGACAAAACTTCGAGTATCAAATACAAAATGGTCGAATGCAAAGACAAATCTTCGAGTATCGAATACAAAATAGTCGAATGCAAGGAAAAAACTTCGAGTATCGAATACAAAATGGTCGAATGCAAAGATACATCTTCGAGTATCGAATACAAAATAATTGAATGCAAAGACAAAACTTCGAGTA
>JABASH010006889.1:0-10084 GCA_019776445.1 Tomocerus maximus
CAGTTCTCAAATCACAGCTAGGGAGAGGAAAACCTTTTGTTATGGACAGATACAGCTTTGGTGGCAAGAGCTAACTAAAAAGAACATTTAGCAGTAATATTTAAATGTAATGACGAGCCTTATTCAATTGACATAAAATATGACGTAACAGATGCCATTTACGAACCTAATTTGATTTACATTAATTTTTATTAAACTAAACTAAAGCTTTTTTTGGCATTTATATGAATTAAATAAAATTAAATCAGTGTAAACTATTTAGCAGTAGTTTGCGTGACATTCCATAAAGTGTAAAATATGTGAAGTGTGATCAACTGGACCAGGAAAAGTCAATTGTATTTTAAATCTTGTGTGACTCAACTAAAATATTTGGTTTTAGAAAAGGGAAGGAGATTGAATATTGAATTACCCGTGTAGGTATATAAACTGGAGACTCCAGTACAGTTACTTTACTACGTGTTATGTAAAATAGGATAAAATATATTTCCTGACATATTGAATGGAAGAGAAGATCGTCTTGTGTAATTCAGCTTTATGAATGTAAAGCTACGCACATGCATAGACAGTGTATTTATGTTTGTAATAGAAGGAAGCAAGTATCACTAAAAATATTATGCACGTAGGAAAGGAGGATATTGCTTTTCATATATTTACAGTTCTAACCATAAAGTGTGTAGAGTAGGGATATGCCGTAACACACACGGAGAGAGAGGTCTATAGTTTGTTGAAATAAACAAGAAAGTGAAAAAATAAATGGAAATCTCAGTATGTCTGTCCTCGTGTTCGACAATATCGACAAGACGGTCTCCGTGTTTGTTTTCATGGTTGTACGCGTTTTCTACATTTCTTCATTTTATATCTGCCTTCACAGTTTGATGCATTCGATTTCATTTCCAGTCTCATTGTTCGAAGTATAGATATAGGGATAGGTAAATATATTCGTAAAAGTGTTTGTATTCTTTTTTATTTCAGACTTTGGTAGTCGCACTGTTTCGTGAGTTTCAAACAAAAATTTCCATTCGTACAATTTGTTGAAGGGCCGAGCCTTACTTTTGATATTAGAATCCAGTCAAGTCATATTTGACATTTTTCGTGGACGATGCGATGCGGAATATTGATAAGACATTGAGAGACTTGGTTTGACTTCATTCAGTTGACTCTGTCTGTTTGACTAGGTATGATGAGTTGAAGGTCCTATACTTTCTGTCTCCGCTCGAGCCCTGTCCTTGAACGGGGAAATGTAAGCACTGAAAAGTGACATAAGAAAGATGACTGGTAAACCACATCACAATAATACAGACAAACTGCTTTACATTACTTTGGATTGGCGGTTGCTGGTGTAGTGACTGTGATGTCGTTATACTTATGATGACGAAAGTGGAAGTTTGCCATAGTTTACCAATGTGGAGTTGAAAATTTCCTGTCTCCGCAACTGAATTTGCATGATAATTGAAAATAGGGGCATGAGGAGAGGAAAAGCACTAGAAACTCTGTGCATGCATACGTTATGTGATGCATACATCTTTATAGCTAACAGTACAACGAACTAGTAAACATAAGTTTGAATAATATCTAGTGTAGACGCGAACAAATTCATTTCCATATTTCAATGAGTAATAAAATTTTAGAATTTCAAGTGCAAGTCTTTCTATATGATTCTGTTAGCTAATCCTACATCCTCGTCCTATATAGACATACATTCTATAGTATCTACCAATTCACAGTCCAACTCTTCCTAGTTATCATCGAAACCAATAATAATAATATGCCTAGGACTATTGTGTTCCATTTTTATTTCCGTGGCTGTTAGAATAGAATCTTTTCGTCGCGTCACATCACAATTAGTATGATAGACATAGAATTGAAATCGAATTTGAATTTCACTACTTCACCTCACCTCGGGCTTTGTGTAGTAAAAAGGGTGTTTTACAACTGCAGAGTCTTTGTATAGTGTGTAAAGTATATGTTCCCTTTTGTATTGTGACTCCTATTTATCAATTTAATGCAACTCTTCTCCGTAAATCAATTTTCAGTTGAGTTCTAGTGGTTCTAGTTAGAGTTGATAAAGAGAGGTAAGTTACGGTCGCCTGGATGCGGATGGACTGATATGGAACTTGTAAGGTACGAGTAGTCGGCACATCGGGATGTTATTCATTAATGTATTCTTTACATGTGCTCTTATGACTCTATTGCTACATAATATAATATGATGTATGTGGTTTACTTTTGGTTGAGCTTTGCCTCAACTCTTTTGAATTTCAGCCCCGCATTCTTCCCTTTACAGTTTCCAAGTTTATCAAGTGAGCTTATAAAAAGTTTCGTTTACTTTACAAGTGTGAAATCATCTCCTCTCCTATATGTAGTGGATATGATACCTACTCAATGTTTGAGAGTCATCATACAACTACCTATTTGATATTTTGAACATGGTATCTACATAATGGTTCAATGGACGCCTAGGGTTGCGTTGCACAAACTGACAATGAGATGATTTGATAATGGCGCTCCTTATAAATGTCTAACTGTTCAGACAGATGAAAATGAATACGTAGAATCTCCAAACTCTATGCACGCGCACACAGGTACATACCACATACATTTTAAATTGAAAGCTCGTGCTCCCATTGTTGCTCCTTAGTTACCTCTACTTATGTGTAATGTTATCATTATGATAAGAGAAACATTTTATCCTTTATTGCTATTAGTATACGTTTCACTGCAGTGCATACCTCCTTTTCAGCTTTCAATCTATACAGATTGCATAATACAGACTATTAATAGAGGAACCTCTTTCATATTTCCATCTGCGTATCATGCGAAAAATAAATATAAACTGTACTTCCAAGCAGCGAGTAAATCTACAATGTAATTTTAATATTTAGTCTGAAAGTAAATAATATTAACTATTAGACCCTCCGATGCAACTAAGTAGTAAAAGTTATTACCTATCAAACAGATTAAGTAAAATGCAAGCTTAAAATGGATGCAAGTAATCCGTTTATTTGTTTAGTTGAACTGGATAATGTAGGCTCTCCTAGTAATACCATTTACTTTAGTTTGTCAGATAATTCAGTTGCATTGCAATTTAGAATCATTGGTTTAATTTTCCCAAATGTTTTCGCATTAAGGTTAGAACAGATTTTCTGCATTTAGTGATTATTGTTCTGGATTTTATAATCGACTGATTCACTCTTAGGCAACCCATTATTTCGGTTACACAAGAAGTGATTTGGAAGTCAAGCGTTTCCAATTTATTTAGAACCAGCTCAGTAAAGCGCTAAGTTAGGAACAAACTTTACATTGGATTGTGTAATTGTGTACACAAAAGGGAGATATCCACGATTTGTATCGCTGTGTATTATTCTCCTGTGTGTAATATGTATTATTTACGTATCCATTCCATTGTATTATTATAATAGTTGGTACGGGTTTAATGTGTGTGGAAAAGTGTTGATAGAGTGCTGATAGCCGTTTCGATGACTTTAAATTGTAGGGAAACGAATGGACACTCAACTGAGGGATTCATACCTTGTAATTTTTCTCGGTGAAAATTATGGAGCACATGGCATAAGAGATGAGAAAATGAGGATGACGAAGCAGAGAATAGAGACTCTCGTCTACTGCTATATACCTACGTAATTTGTCTAGCGTAACGTGCCTTCCTTAGTGCACATTCTTATAACAAAGAGGAGTTAAGGTATAATAATGGGAATTGACATAGAAAAGGAGATAAAAGTAGAATGACGAAGCGATGACGGACACAACTTCACTTTTAAGTCTGTGAGACCAAACTTATAGCATTAGCCTAGCATAGAGTTAAACAGACTTAAACATTTTGCTTGCTTTTCTTTCAGTTAATGATGTAACTGCCTAATGGAGGCCGCGGCTGTTAAGTAGCTAAGGTAGACCCTGTAGATACCATGTACCGAACAGATTACTCATCTGTACTTTGTAGAGATACATAAAAAAGGTATCGAGCTACTTAAAGAGGAGTGAATACGAGCGGCTGCCTTCTGTTTTCATTTTCATCTTTGTATCTCCATTATCATCATCATCATCATCGTTTGCTTTTATCTACCGTATTATCATCTGCTGTCGGTTGGAGTTTCACTATCAATCCTTGATTGAGTCTTTACAATTACAATTTCTGCTACATATATCATAATATCTATGTGTCTATATCTTATGTCTGTATAATTTGTGTATGAACAAAACTATAAAGTGTTAAGTAATAAGATGAGATTACAATTTTACAACTCCTTACATGACACAATAGGTTATACTGTTAGTTCTATATATAGAAGTATATTGTGATGTGTTACGTATTATAGTCGGTGCACACGTAAACGAAATGTATTTATATGGGGCAAGTATTCAATAGACTTTTCATTCCATATGAATAATTGAATTGTAAGTCAAACTCAAAGGTGTTGATAGAATGTGAGTGAACATCGTCGTCTCATGAACATAAATGAGTTAAGTCAGTTTGAGTCACCAGATGCTTTGAAAATTTTAAACGAATCTTCCTCCAGAGTTCATCTTTTAGTATACTTATTCCGTATTCTAGTTTTTATATTGAGTGCTATGTTGTGTGTCTGACATTATTAGATCATAGTTGTATGGATAGCTAGAAAGAATTTAAGTGTAATAGAAAATGTTAGCTATAAACATATACATAGTTAGAGAAAAAAGTTGATGTGAGAATCAATAGTAGGATAGTGTGAGATCCGATTTAGAATTCTTCCAAATTGCCACTCCACTTCTATCGAAAGTTTTTATATTCAGAGTGACTGAATGTAAGTTTGTAGCTGTGTGTGCCCTGTGATACTTTTTAAGAAGAGAAATAGAAGTCATGGTGGATTGGAGGCAAGTTGAGCTTGAGCTCCGTCATAAAATTGAACAAAAGTTTCTCACCATATCTCCAGAGAATTGAATTGTTACAATAAAAGCGTCGGGACACCAATTCAACTCGTTTTGATGGCTGAACTTGTGAATTGACTGATGGGGAAAATAGAGAAGAGGACCAACAAAAAATTCGACAAGTTTGCCCCAAGGTCCTCTCTTCTTTGTTGTTGAAAGTAGCCAAAATAACTATGGCAGTGCCAATACCAAAGGCACAAAGCTATTCAGCCCATGTTATGTCTAATTCACATCTCTGTTGTGGTATGTTATAATGATGTCACCGTGTTTTCTATCCAGCTACCAATTTGTGCCCATGCTACTCCTATAAACCCCATTGTGCCCGCTACTTTCATTAAACTTCTACTTTCAATTTATATTTTCCATTCAATTTCCACAAATCTCTCTAAGGCCAAACCATGCATACCTACGTCCACTTTCCATATACATCGACAAATGTCTAAATCAGGTAGCTAATAGTTAGATAGCACAATAAATAGTGGCAACAGCATTATAAATGTGTATGTAGGTATACTCTGTAGAGGAATGCCTACAAACTTCATTAAACTATTTTATGTCTTGCTTGTATGTCCTGTGTGCTGGAGAAGATAGAAGTCTAGCCCTAGAGACATACTCAGCAAGAAATGTAAGCATTGGCCACAACAAGTAAATGAATTCCTTTGAAGACTTGTAAACAGTGTTTGGTCTAGCACTTTATTATATCGCTTCAACAGTTTTCTAAAACTCCGTGCTGCATTAGTAAGTGTATTGAATGTCGCAGCGACTGAGCCGATCAACCTATACGAATTAAGGGCATCAGTTCACAAACACTGAATATATAACATTGAGCCTGGCGGTTTCCTCGGAGTCCCTATATTTACGTCTACAAAATATTGGAACTTGTGAGGCAGTGCGTTGGAGAACAAAGCAATGGTGTCTGTTAGCGGTGACTATTGAAGTGGAGTAAATTGAGATAGAATAGAAAGAGCCGAACATTGAATTTATTTGCCATTCGGTTGTGAGTTGCCCGAAGGCATAATCATTGTCGTGACATGTCATCGGGTTTCTGGATACAGCTTAGCCTCAGAAGACTCTACACTATGGTAAAGGTTACTCTATAGAGGGTTAAAGAAAAAAGTCATTATAGGTAGTTGTATGTGTAATAAAATAAAACTATCGTTTGAGATACCGTTTTTACTAAGCTATATTAAATGCCCATAGAGAACTACTACTGCAAAGAGGTAAAATGAAGGAAATCCGCTCTGGAGTATATAGGGGTCTTGTATGGGGATGTTGATGTCTTATTCATGTTTACCTACCAGCATCTGAAAATACGAACTTATTGTCAGTATTGGTGGAAGTAGCTAGTTTCTTTGTGGAGAAACGTATAGTTGGGTCTTAAAAGTAACTTTGAGGTCATTTCCTTTGTGCGCAGCAGTAATAATATTTTGGACGTCTTGCACTGAACTGTTTTACTGAAGAGATCTCATCAGAGGCTAGGCAAGACATGGAGCTGAGCACAAACGGTAATGAAATTGGAAAGAATAAAGACGTGTAAATGAAGTGACACTATATAGAATGTTTTTCTTCCCTCACCAGTTAACTGCTATAACTATTACAGAAGGGAAGCAAATAACTGCGCATTGTTTTGTGTATATGCAATAGTAGCATCGATACGTAATAGATTTATATATAGGCTGGGTGCAACTAAAGTGATAATATGAGTGAGCAAATCGACACCTCAAGCCACAGCAACCTCTCCACCTTTTTCACTTCTAATGAGCTAATGGACCGGAAATTGCTTTTGAAATCAGTCCCTCTCTGCAATTCTTGTCTGGCTGGTGTTGCCTTAAGTTGCCTGAGGTGGAGTGGAATGCAAGTTGAGCGTAAGGAAGGAAATAAGGGCTCATTCTCTTTGCTCCTCGTGAATTACAACTTAGAGCGACTCGGCTGGAAATAATTTAATGACCGAGTTGGTTGCTTACTTAAGATGTGTTTGTGGTAATGGTCAAGCTTTTACTTTTGAAAAAGAAGTTCGGTTTGAGTACACTCAGAGAAAAACACATTAGAACATGCCGAACATATGTCATCACATCATCAGGTGCTCCCTCCCTTTTTCTCCAATAACATGGTTTCATCTATTTTCCAGGATTGAGTTGAAGTATCTCTTGCAGTTCTGTCTGCAATTACGCTCCGTTAATTTCCATTTTTCTGCTGACAATGAACCAGAGGAAAATGAAAAGGCTGACTGACAATGAGTCAATGAGAAAGAGAGAACATCTATTTGGAGACATGAGAGGGTAGGAAACATTTGGGGACTATTAGTCTACGTATCTACCTGAGCATGAATACAGAGGTTTATCTTCATTGAGTATACTTAAGCAAGAGTAAGGGTTCTCTATCCTTTGGAAATTCAAGTAGACATGTACACACACATATTATTGCAAACAAATACAAAACTAGAGCAGTAGTTCATTGTGTATGCGTGTAATGTTATGGAGGGTTATATGCATTAGTATAATAAACCGTAAAAATTATGGTGTAGACCCAAATGGTATATGAGTGTGTAGTTTCGAGTTAATTAGACAATTGAGAAGAGTGCTTGGGTACATTACATGGAGAGATCTGCTATTTGTATGGAGAGAAGGATTGTGCTGGGTATTAACTTGAGTTAAGAACCAATAGATATGGCATTCCACGTTGTCCGTATGGAAAAGCTGTCTGCATGGTATGGCTTCGAATGAATTAACAGGATTTTATTTTGGCTCAAGCCAGAACAGTCAGACTGATTGGGAGTATTTTTCCTAATTTCTGGAATCCTGTAGGGCACGGTCATGACATGATAGGTTTTAGGAGGATTGCTCTGCCCCGCGTTATTATACTCCTCTGCATGGTTCTGGTTTAGATATCGTATTATGTAGATAAAGAAAAAAGTATGTAGTGATTTAGTGTGGCTGGTCGGGATAAAAGACGAATTAGCTTCCTGTTGATGGGATTGAATTCAAGTGAAGTGTATTCTGCTATAGATGAGTTGTCTATATACTCACTCATTTCAGTAGTAGTTCTAAATATTGCTGAAATGAGGTGTGTTTTTAATGTGTTAAGTAAGGTTAGGTATTACGAAGCTTTACGATCCTATCCTGGCCTACAAAGGATTTATTCTGAAAGCACAAATAGACATGTCTGTGTTCATTAGACGGGATGGGGATAGCAGTGCTTAGAATAAGACAGGAGTATGTATTTCGTTGAAAATTGTATATCTCTTTTAAGCACTTAAATTGAGGATGAAAAGCCCTATTTTTCTTGTCTAATGTGATCCCCTCGGGTCTTTTGTGTTCAACTAAGTAGTGCTGACAGCTGGCCAGCAGGATTTGTAACCTAACAGCCCAGTGTCAGTACAGTGTGACTATATGGCAGTCGCTCTTTATTTAGCTTTGCTTTCCTTCAGCCAGAGATTGTAAAGTTGTTCTAATAATGACAATACCTATCTTAATAGTCTCCATATAAGTATAGCATGTATTTCTAGCCATTTAAAATCCAGGGACATGTACTGAACACAATATGCTACTGATATGCCACTGCATTACCAATAGTGCATTTGAAGTCTGACCCATTCACTGATTATGAGGTGAGCTGAGTTTATGACGTTTGAAATCTCTATCAGCTATGTATTACAATATGCCTATTAGTGTTCTAATTTAGAGTTTTATCTGTCTGTGAAATAAATGTAGGCAATATTTGGGTAGATCACTTTGTCCATTCACTTACAATAATAGAACTAGATATAGGTATATCATACGCTCTATTATATTTTTATGTTTCTTTACAAAAGCTAGAGCTATCCCTTATGTAGGCATTATCGTGAATGTAATGGACAGAGACGTATGTTGATATATTCGAGCAGAGCTAAGGTTGACATTGGAGCACACTGCTTACACAATCGTCTGTTTGGATGAATCTGTCCTTATATGTTTATGTACATGCATGTGCCTACCTTAATATATTATTGGCAATTTGGTAATACAATCGTCACATATACCTACGTGTACTATATAGGGTGTCCTTAGAGATGCGATGATGCAAAGTACAAGAGAATTGGGGCAGGGCTGTGGTCCTATTGTGTTCCATTGTTGGTAGACGGGCTCTATTATTAACGAAATTATGGCGTTCTTCTCCTCGCCATCCGCACACATCAAATTCAGAGCCGAATTCGGAATAATATGTTTTATGTGCCCATGTAAGCGGTGGGACTGAATTTCTGTTTATTCTGAACCATTTCTACATTTGTTAGTACTTAATACTGCATGGGTGCATTCACTAACCTGAGTGAAACATTTATGCGATGCACTATGCCTGAGGACTGATATATATAAATGGATAGCCTATGCTACTGCAACGGAGGTGCATCATGTCGGATTACAAATAATATAGGAGTTTACTCACATAAATATAGCAAAACTGATCCGACGTATGAATTAAATATTTTAGGTCTCTTGTGCATTACTATATCATGCATCTAATCTAAAGAGATGATACGCGGAAAGATCACGACATAATTTCCAAAGTCATTACAGACAGAGAGAGAATAGATCAGAAAACGAACATGAATTGAGTTGCAATGCGGTGAGACAGAATTCTTGGCCAGGAAAACATTTCACAGTAGAGTGGAAGTTGCAGCGATGTAATTCTGTAGGTGAGGGTTGTCTATACATTATAAAGCTATTGCTACATGTGTGAATGGGGCTTACTCCGAGTTAGTTCTTTTCTGGCTGACTAGGATTTCCAGAGTGGAGAAGTTTCAGTGCACAGTCACAGAATGCAGAGAATTCATGGGGACAGGGAAAGAGCTGGCTGGAAGATAATAATGTGATTTACGCCCATTACTGATTCATATGATATTCAATTAACGATGATAATAAATCTTGTCTTGTGTTGTCTTGTCTTGACTGGGCTCGCTCGCATTGCGTCTGTTTTGTTAGCATCCACACTCTGTTGTGTTGTGTGGCTTTGGGTAAGATTGCTTGCATGTGAGCAAACGTATGCCTATTCATCCTACAGAGTTGGGAAGAATTGGAGGAGTCCATGAACTCATTGCAGAGTAGGTTATAGATTTTGGGGCTTGTTTGATTTTGGCTTTACTCTGGCTTACCTTCCTTCGTTAGGTCATGCATTTAAATATTTTGAC
>JABASH010006890.1:0-10083 GCA_019776445.1 Tomocerus maximus
CTTACCATTTTTAAACTATTTATGAATTATGAATTGATTTTATATATGTATTTATCATAAAAGATAAGTTTTGTAGATGATTTTATGAAATATTATTGGCTTTCTGCAAAATAAATGTTTGTACCATTGCGCTTCATTTTACATGATATTGCATCGTTAATTAACCAAAATTACTTATTTAAAACGTTAATTTCACATTGCATACGGTAATTTAGTGGACGTGGCAATTACGGTACCCTAGGTAATTTTTACTTGTTTGAAAAAGTTAAATTTACGCTTCAGTGTCACCAATTTTACAGTATAATATCGTAAAATACTGAGTCTCTGTTACGCATATAATAATGTTAAATCTACAGGTTGGTCGTGTGAAATTCACTATTAGTAGCTACAGGCAGGTAAACTGTAAAAAAAACAGCATTGTGGGTAAGTGACTTTCGACCTGATGTTTAACTGGAATTCGTGTTGAATTCAACTCAAATTAGTGTCAAATTCACGTGCTCTGTTTAAGAGTGCACGGATCCCTTCGGGAACTTAATTATTTTTATTGATTCTTATTTTATTCAATTAATGCTTACTTTATTTTATTTAATTAATGCTAATTTTATTTAATTGATGTTTCTTTTATTTAATTAATGATAATTTTATTTAATTGATGCTTCTTTTATTTAATTGATGCTCATTTTATTTAATTATGCTTATTTTATTTAATTGATGCGTAATTTATTTAATTAATATAATTATAAAATTATAATGCTTAATTATCCGGGCTTTTAATCTCGCGCATGCTCAGAAGCGACATGTTACGACAACAGGTATAAAATAAATATATAAAGATATGGCGGTCAAAAATATAATGACAAATATTGTGAAAATCTAAAAACGTTGTCACACTTATAAAGTATTTCCTCTAAAATTACATTTAATTTACTTTCACGAGTGTCAAATAGCCTAAGTAACGGCTGTAACAACATTTAAATTTTGGGTTAAAAACTGAAAACGAGCAACACATTGCGCATTGACATAAAATGTATGTATACTATACATATTATCAGGCTTAGCATTAAATCTGCTCCAATCACAACTGGATTTTTAAAATGGTCGGGTCTATCGCATGTTAAAAATTCTGGGAAGTTAAGAGAGGTTTTTCTTCCTTCTAAGAGTTACTAAAAAACACTCAACCACTGTTTCGAGTGGGAAATGAAAGAAGTGGGAAATTTCCCATTTCGCACTGGGAAAAGTGGGAATGAAAAAGGCCTAGTGGGTGGGAAAATGGGAAATAGAAAAGTCGACTGGGAAATGAATTATAATAATTGCTATTTTTCGGTAAATTCTGAGCATTGGGTTGATCTGTTTGCTCTTAAACGTTCTTAGGTACACTAATCCATCCAACTTCATGACTCTTAACCAATAAATTCATCATTTGAAGTCCGATTTATGAATATAAAAAGATGCAAATCTTAGTATATATTTGTAGTCTGAAGGATATTTGTAGTGTAAGGAGTCACTGTTCTGAATAGTAACTCTAAATTTTTGTGCGATGAACAAAACGTATACAAGAAGTAATTTTCGTTCATTTCCCACCCCATTTTATCATTTCCCGAAAATTTCCCACTTTCCTACTATTTCCCAATTTTTCCCATTTCCTAGGTGTCCAACAAAAATGGGTAGGAAATGGGAATATCCAAAACTATGCACTCAACCATTATTCAAATCCAGATGTGACTGGTGGCCGATTTAATACATACGGTTAGCCCATCACCATCAGTACCTCCTCTGTATATTATTTATTAACTAAATAGTCTTAGTCTTGGTTGTCTCAAAATTTGTACCTGGAAGAACATTTTCTTGTATGTGTCTCCGCAGAATCTTGGTTTGAGAGAACCAAAATATCTTTTTCTTTGATTTGTCAATAAATATATGAATTACGTACTTAGCTAGGTATTCGTTTGCTAGTTGCTACTCTGCAAATGACATTTTTTATTCTACTAAGTTTCAGAAGAAACTATAAACAGTATGACAATATACATTCACTTAAATGAACTAGGTTTCCTACTCAGTCTATATAAATGTATAAGACGAAGTCGGGCATTGGTGAGCTACATTCAGTTAACTCAATATGGTCAAACCCAATATTCTATATCATTTAAAACATCCATGTGACGATCGCATTTATAAAACTATGTCAGCGTAAATTATATATTTGTAAAAACTATGTCAGAGCGAGGCTAGCGTCAGAGTAAGGAAAGCCTTACAAATTAATTTTTTGATGATTCCCTAGAGGTGGGCCCCAATTATTTTATCCAATTACATATTTTGTGAATTTGAACTGGCCGTTACATTGCGTGTCTGACAATATGCATCCATTGTTCATTTTTCTCAGGGGCGGAGGCGATGTTTAATAAATGTAATAAGAAAAATTAATTGAAATATTGAGTAGCAATAAATGCTATGTTTCGTTTATTTCACTTCATATTTCAAGAAGAGTGGATGCAAAATATTTTAATAATTTCACCATTTTTCGAGTTATATCTGGATCAATTAGGAACTGCGTGTTATGTCACAACATTAATGTTCATCATTCATGACCTATTTATCTGCATCAAATTGCTAATGGATTCTACCTAGGGACAATTACTTATAACCACCTACATGTCTTTTTGGATGCAATGCAAATGCAGTTGGTTAATACATAATTATGGCATCATAGTTTCCAGGATCTCAGTTCAAGGTCTGGGAGTAACTGATGGTTTCATCATCTATAAAAACAAGCCCGAGTATTTCAGAACTGTTTAATTTTCTTTATCTCCGGCTACCAGGCCTGAATTTGGTGCAGCTGCCAGAGTTTCCTTCGTTCAGGATGAAAACTCTACTCTTTCATATTATTTCCTCAATTTTGATAAACTCATACTTTGTATCGTTGGTATGTTGTTTATCGGTTAACGAAAACCAGGATCTCAGTTCAAGGTCTGGGAGTAACTGATGGTTTCATCATCTATAAAAACAAGCCCGAGTATTTCAGAACTGTTTAATTTTCTTTATCTCCGACTACCAGACCTGAATTTGGTGCCGCCGCCAGAGTTTCCTTCGTTCAGGATGAAAATTCTACTCTTTCATATTATTTCCTCAATTTTGATAAACTCATACTTTGTATCGTTGGTATGTTGTTTATCGGTTAACGAAAGTGACCTAGACCCGTCTCTTATCTCCAACATTTCTAAAATTAACGAGGAATGGGTACGTACTAATACTTTTACATTTAAGTGCACATGATTTTGTTGCATAATTTTTTAATTACACTTTATTTTCAAATACTTAGGTTGATTTTGATTACGAAAGATTTGAAACATTGGATCGTGGGGCTGCCATATTTAGAAATTTGACTGCAGAAGAGCAGGATGAATTGGTTTCTATGCAACCCGAGTTCGAGAGATTAACAACGACATCAGTTAATTTAGCAGCTAAAATTGTGGCATGGTTTGGGCAAAAATATGAAATATCTATATTCAACAGTGACCAGAATATTGTGTTTAAAGTGGCATTAAATAAATTTGAAGAGGAAGAAATGGAAGACCGATTTAACTCCCCGAAAACCATAGTTAACATCGAATTTGGCATTTATAGCGATTATATTAAACTAAATACTTCTATTCCTTTATCTACTTTAGAATTTAAAGGTCACCTTGACCAAAAGGTTGTCTGCCAAGATTTACAATTAGTGGTCGGTTTATTCGATATGGACTTATCACCAAATTTTACCGCCTGGTGTTTTGTGTTCATAGATCCAGATTCACGTCTTGGCTCTGTACAGATAGTAGAACTTGTTACAGTAACATTGAAGTGCACAAAAAACTTCACCGCTTTTCCATTCGACACAATGGAATGTCAGCTACCATTTACTTTCTCAGCCGACCATTTAAACTTCAAAAATTCGGAAATAAATTCTTCATTAAATGGAACCATATCGCAAGCATTTTTTACACCGGTGATTGATGTCACTGAATACTATTTAGAAGATATGAAAATTTTGGAAGATATGAAAATTATTGAGCAGAATAATAAGTTAGAGTGGAAATGGCGGAAACATAAAATAACATGGACACTGAGAAGAAAACATGGCTATTACATTTACACGATCTACTTGCCCATTTTTCTACTTGTCTTGGTTTCTTGGATGTCATTCTTTCTGGGAAATACCTATGTCGATGTGCAAATGAGGTTGGCTCTTGTGGTCACTATTCTTCTCACTCTGGTTACTGTCATTCAAGGGTTGAACCAACACATTCCAAAAAGTCCTCAGCATAAAGCGTCAGACAATTGGTCAATCACCTCTCTTGCATTTGTAATTTCTGCAATGGTGGGAATTGTGGCTAATCGGGCAATCCTTTGGCGCAGGAAGGAAAACACAGAAACTGCAGTCGACATCAGAAATAAAGAAATAGCAATCATTCCGAGTGTAGACGACAAAAAGTCTGGAAATCAGGATTTAGATATGGAAAATAATGGCGAAGTTGATAAAAGAGTTCTAAACTTCATCAGAAAATTTGGATTGACCAAGAGAGATTTGGTTAATTTTGCCAAAAGGAAATTAGAAATGCCAAAACTAAAAAAAGTCACTTGGTGTGTTAGAGGCGTTAATATTTTCTTTGCTATACTGTTTCCTTTGAGCTATTTCTATTTTGCATATACACATATTCAAAAATTTTGTACATTTGAAAGATTCTTGGATAGTAGATACTTTGAAAGTATCACTGACTATGAAGGACCAGATGCACCACAGTTTATGAAGCATTATTAGTAGCCCGTGTTCCATTTAACAAGGATAATGACCATTTTTGCTGGATTTTTGGTTCCGTGTAAATCAAGATGTAGACTCGTACTGTTTCTTTAAAAATATATCACCACAAGCAATAGCAATAAATATGAAAACAGCTATTGTATTAATTGTAACACACCAGACACGATTTATTGTATTAATGCATTGTCAACATTGCAATGTTACTGTTTGATTCTGCGCTTATAATTCTAAGTCATACTAAAACACCAAATGCAATTGTATTGCGCAAATTTTAATGTGAAAAGGCTTCCTTTTGAAATTATGGAATGATATCAGACAAATCAACGAAATAAAATGGAATAAATGTTTTATTGGGTGAACTGAGAAGAAGATTCGGCCAAAGTGTTGATTCTCTGTTAATTCAGAAATATATCAATGGTAGTAGTTTACGGCACTTACGAATTTTTATTGCAAATGTTTACCATTTGATTAATAGAATTAAAATCGGCAAAAAAACCTATTATTAAAAACTGAAAGCATTATTCTGCCATTACCTTCAAAATATTGAACAATTTTATGATGGGGTTCATGCAATTAGTTCTAACTTCCAACCTTCGTAATAGCCATCTGTATCCAACCAAAGAACCAGAAGTTCCACAGCGAAGTGGCATACTTCATTCAAAAGACCTCCTCTATTATTGATTGCCGCCACATAAAATAGGGTTACCCAAACATATTCATGGTGTTTACAGGTTTTAGTTTCAGACATTCAAACCACAAAATCCAACCCTGTACATTTTCACAATTACATACCGAGTACCGATAAAGAAACCCAAGAATTTCACCTTTATCCCCCGATCGACCTGCAAATTAATGGAACCTGATTTCTCATTCATGACGGGTGGGATGGAAAATTAACTACAGAAAAAGAAAGACCCTCCTGAAAAACCGCCAATGAATCTCATTATGTAATATGCTATATTTTATTGCTGGTTTTTGGCAAGACGCCTGGATTCTAAATGAAAAATTTTGCTTGGTGTTACCCGCTTTCATCGTGTCATTGTCATGTCCATGTGTAACCAATTTCACTTAAAAGTAAGTTCGAATCCATTTTAAGATATATTAAAAGTAAGCTGGATATTCACACTAATATTATATAATTAAAAATATATACATATGCATTTATATTGTAAAAGATATTTTGCAAATGTTGTCACCAAGTATTGTATTTATTTAGTCTCCGGTTGTACTTTTTCGGTATCAAAGCATATTTTCCACTCTCATCATGAAAACATTATTGTAAATATAGTTCAAATGTGTAGCATATAAACGCATTATGTCAACAAATTGTATTAATAATAATAAAACACTACTAAGCACCTATACATTGAAATCCGAGGCAATTATCTACTACGAAAATATTAAAAAACAGAGTCATGTTACTATTGGCTAGTAGATATGGTTTAAAAGGTACCAGATCTAAAATTGTATTCTAAAATTACAAGCACCGAACACAAAATCTGTAAACAGACGAAAATAAAATAATTATTACCTAACATTATATTACACAAGTCAAGGAAAAAATTCATATTAATTCTTGTGTTTAGTGCACAAAATGTTTATCACTTAGTCCGTAAAAAATATATTAAATGGCGAAATTAAAACGGGATTAGAAACCGAAAGGCTACAGACAACAAAGTTGCTCAACTAGACTTAGCTTAACTTACAAAATAAAAAAATTAAGGGGCGTGGGGACCTTCATGAGCATGAAAGTCCGATTTTTGAAAAAGGATTAAAGCACCGAAATTCAGTATTCTAGTAACCATAAATTAAAAATAATCTTATCGCGTCAATCAATACAACATGCAAGTACAAAACCAGGTCCAGTTACAAATTGTGAAATTAAATAAATTGTTATTAAATTAGTCTTAACCGTAATTTCATGTAAATATTATCACAGTTCCATTTTCCTTCTGTGTTCATCTTCTGCAATTGTTAATTCCTCTTTTATTGTTGAATACATAATACTCTGATTTTTTATCCGCCATAGCAGCAAAGTTACTGGTGGCAAAATCAATCTTGTCCCACTTAAATTTGCCAATCCAAATCAGTTTGTCAGTTTCCTCAAGAAATCTGAACAGTTGAACATTTTTTCCGTTTGTGGGTTGAAGTGAGATAGCTACCTCTTCTGGTTTAAATTTGCTAACAAGACTTTTCAATTTACTAGTTGGAAGATTGCCCAAAACCAACTTTTCGAGTCCCACACGAGGCCAATTGCCCTTTATTTTTAATTTTCCACCGACAGAAAGTTTCCTGATATTTGGAGGAAGGCAGCTGGTCGAAAATTCTAATTTTGGGTTAGAAGGAGGAAACCAAATCCTTTTTATTTCCAATGAGGTCAATTTTACGCAGTTTTCGAAGCATTTTAAGTTTGCGTCAACGGAATCGAAAACCAGATGTGTCAAATTAGGAAGCAAAGCTTGTTCTGAAAAATGTTTCAAAGTGACAAAGTTCAATTTTTCGATGGTCTCCGGAATATCAGACAAAGACTCGAGTGTAGTATTAGCGGTCATCTCTCTGATATGCATATTGGTTACGCCTCGCCATTCTGATACATCCAATTTCCTTATTTTCCAATTTGACGAACTCCAATTCAGAGTATCAACTCCCTTCAAAGTAAGAATGTCCAACTCAAACTGTCCCTTGAGATCCAAAACAATGTCTGCATGGGGATGACAACTAAATGCAAATTTTTTCATATTCCGAAAATCAATGAATTGATTCAATAATTTTCTCCTGGCTTCGTTTTCAAAGAAAATCGACGACCAGCTAATTTCAACTTCGATTGGGCTGATAACACATTCGTTCTTAACCTGCAGAATGCATCCAACGAGACGAAGAGACTTGATATGAATTAGTTTGTCCAGAGAAACTTCCAAACGATGAAATCCATATTCTAATTCAATATCTAGTTTTGTCAGATGGTTTTCTGGAAATAAATTCGTTATGTTAAATGTCTGAATTTGTCTACCGACGTTGAGCAGTTTCTGAATATACAAAGAGTCGATTTTTAATTCCCTCAGATTTCTTCCCCAGGACTGAAGAAGTTCTTCCAAAGATGTCTTTGGCCACGGAGCATTATTTGCTTTAAAGTGGGTAAGTCTTAGTGCAGTGAATGGCATGACTTCTTGAGTAAATTTAAAATCGTAATTAAAATTTGCTGCAGTTTTTGAAAAGCAGGAAACGTCAGCCGGATATCCAAATGAAATCTGAGATCGTTTTCGAAGAAACGGCTCAGCAACATGATTCCATTCTTGAGAAACGTAGCGGCAGTTTTTTATGTCTTCTAGTTTCAAAAATCGAAATACATTATGGATTACCTGTCACAAAAATACAGAAAAGACTCAAATTAACTGGCTTATAAATGAAATTGTAAGTATGTATTAATATTATTATATCTATACAATTATAATTATATTAAAGTTGTACAATTTTGTCGTAAATAGTAAAGTTTACTAAAGTTTTGTGTTTGCTATGTAAATGCAACTATTATTACTATTCAAAACAAGGGCACTTTTCCAAATCTAAATTAATTATTATTAGCAAGTTGTTATAATTATTTTACCGCTGATATTGTCAGAGGATTGTCGGCTAGAAAGAAGGAATGTGTACAGTCCTCGGTGGTGTCAAATTGGGTAGGATCTTCTTTCGACGTTAGTGGATCTGGAAATGATTTTCTCAAAATTTTGAGCATTTTAATCGAAGATTTGATATCTTTTTGCACAAGCAGACGAAAGACTTCTTTTTCAGTTTCTTGTCCTCTTGAAGTCTAGATAATCATAAAACAGATAATAATAGTAAAGTGACTTGTGTATCAATTCAATTTATTTTGGGTAAATAATTCAATCATGGTTATTTTCCCTAATTAGCTTACAAGCTTAAAATTATACAAAATACATAACCAAGATCCATAATCACACGGCCAAATATCATACGACAAGTTAAAAACCATAAAGGACTTACAATATTATTTTTTTCCTCTTCTGTGATAAGATTTCGTTCCGACAAACACAGAATTCGATCTTTCAAATCATTATTATTAGTAACCTCTCCAGAAAATGAAGTTTTCATATTCAAAAATTCCCAACGTATAAAAAGATCAATATTACAATTATCCAATATTTATGATTTATAGACGTAATCAAAAAAGCAAAAAACTGACGAATATTAATATTTGTAAATGACTCGTGTGGCTTCTGAAGGTAATCTGCAGAGTTCATTCATCTGAGAGAGCCGAGAGGGAGGAACCTCCTTTATTTATAAATTACCGCGACGTAAAAAGGGTTATCAAAGCTTCATAATGTTGCAGCATTTAGTTTCAGAAATGCACCCACATTTAGGGATTCCTGAGTTCACAGATTTGGTATAGAGACAAAGCCCAATCAATTTTCTGCTTGCCCCGTAATTACTAATTACTAGATTTTGTAAGTCTCACTGTGTCAACATTTATAGCTAATATTGCAATATATAGTTATAACTAAATGACTTTTTTTTAATCTAAATACTATTAGGTATTTATTAAGCGACGGTGAAAATATTCAAGACTCATTGGAAGTCTATAGAAATATCAAAACTAATTGATTGGAAGTCCTGCAGTCGTTTGAAAACGACTATACCCATTCTGATGTAATTTTTTTAAATGCATAAAAATACTTTCTTCAGACAGATTTTTCATGAAATTTCGAAGCCCAATCACTGAAATTAAATTTCAAAATTTTGATTACTTTTAAAGCAAAAAAATTGTATCGGAAGAGCTCTGTAACTATCAAAAATGATATAGTCAACAAAAGTCTAACGTCAATGGTTGACCTCGATTGCTGAAAACGTGTTAAGATGATATATTAATCAGGCTGCTGATTGCAATTTAAAGGTACTAAATGACAAATAGGGCGACAATAAAAAGCTGGATGCTTACAATAGGTGAATATACACTTATTCTGGCCAGTTTTGTTTGTCGATTTATTAGAAAGTGAATTAGATCTGACAAAAGAACAACCATTCAGTCAATTATACTCTTACTAGGCACTTCGGAAAACATTTTCGCTAACAACAGTGAACAGGATGCCCAAAAATTTGAACCGGAAGTTAGACGCCCGTAAAAACTTTTCCCAAATAGAATTGCTCATCCAGACCAGGGTTGCGGTGGATGAAAGTCAAAAGTAGTTTTATCCTGGATGAAATCAATTTTGTCCATTTTTGTCCTGGAAGAAATTAATTTTGTCCATGGACTAAATTGGACAAAATTGGTT
>JABASH010006891.1:0-10083 GCA_019776445.1 Tomocerus maximus
AATAGCAAAGGAATGTAGGACTAGAGATAAATTAAAAAGAATAGCAAAAAAATCTAAATGTAAGGGTGATTGGAAAGCCTACAAGCATGTGAGAGGTAATGTAAAAAATATGTTATGTGCTTCTAAGAGGAAATATTACAAAAAGAGGTTTGAAAATTATGAGTCTACGAATGTGAGGAACCTGGTAGATGAAATTACTGGGTTTAGAGCTAAAGAATCTGTGCCCATTATGAAACTGTTAGATGATAGTGGGAGAATTGTGGAAAATGATAAGGATATCTGTGAGGTGTTGGCAGAAGTATTTATTGTAAAAAAAGATTGTACTTATAGTGAGAGTGATATGCAAAGTAAGGTGGAAATGTACTGTGATAATTTTTATTGCAACAATAAGGATGATAAAATAGTTGATGTTGGAGTATCTGAGTTGGAGATTGTCAAAGCAATCAAATCTGTGGATAAAGGGGGTGGTACTAAGGAGAATATACCTAAGAGAGTTTTCAAAGAAATTACTGATGTAATTGCTGTTCCACTAGCTGTACTGTTTACGTGCATCTTCAATTGTATTGTAATTCCCAGTCAATTCAAATGTGCGAATGTAACTGCACTTTACAAAGGCAAAGGCCCTAGATTAGGCGCTAGGAGCTATAGGTCTATAGCGGTTGTAACGTTTTTATGTAAGGTGTTTGAGAAAGTTATATTTGCCAGGCTAACTGATATGGTTGAATCTGATTTTGATTGTAATCAGTTTGGTTTCAGGAAAAATAGGGGGTGTGAAAATGCAATTTTGAGGTTAACCCAAAGTGTTCATGACAGCATAAATGATACAAATGGCAGAGTGGTGGCTGTGTTCATAGATCTAAAGACTGCGTTCTATAGTGTGCAGCACGATTTGCTGATTTCTAAAATTGTTGAACAATTTAAGGTTAAGCCATATATGGTAAAGTTATTAAAAAATTATTTAAGTGGTAGGAAAGTAAAATTGAAGAATGGAAATTACTGTTCTAATGATTTTAATATCTGTACTGGTACTGGAGCTGGGTCATCGTTAGGACCTTTGCTTTTTAGTATTTTTATTAATGACGTAGGTAGTGTATTTGACATTAATTATGCATTATATGCCGATGATCTTGTATGTTGGGTCAATAACGAAAATGTCAATGACGCAATTAGGACAATGAATACTAATTTAAGGAGATTTAATTTATGGTGCTGTAGAAATAAGCTGCAATTAAATGTTGAAAAAACTCAGTATATGATATTTCATAAAGGAGGTGACAATGTTGTTAAGGATGCGAAATATGATGATATTATGTACAATGGTCAAGTACTAGAACGTGTGTTTAATTTTAAGTATCTAGGAGTTATTATTGATTCAACGCTAACATTTAAGATACATTTGGAATATGTTGACCGAAGGGTTAAGATTGCGTTAGCTCGATTGTATTACTTAAAAAGACTAGTTACGGATAAAGTTATGGGTATGTTAATACATTGCTATGCTATATCAATTTTGGACAATGTTATCTGTGTATGGGCCATCCAAACTAGGTTACAATTACAAATTATACAAGACAAAATTAATAGATTTGTTGTGAATTTTTTTTATAATCGAATATGTAAATTTAAGGGTATGAGAAAAGAAGTTGTCAGGTATAAGAGGAAATGTGAAAAAAAGAATGTTGATATAAGCAAATTGTTATGCAAACTTCAGTTGCATACGATTTTTGAAAGAAGGGAAATTTCTTTGGTAAAAATGGTCTGGAAAAGTGTAAATGTAGCAATGGCTGGAACTGAAGATTGGTTCAAGCTCAAGCAAAATTATAGCTGCTCATTTCCTAGGGTAGGTGTTGATAGATCTAGAACTACATCTGTAAAGCACTGTGCGGCTATGGCTTGGAATAAGTTGCCACGAAAATGGGTGTATGTTGATCTAACATTACCTAAATTGGTTGAAAATCTGAAACGGCACTTGGAATGTATCAGGAATAAGTTATTTGTTTATTATTAAAATTAGTTAGTAAGTTAATTGAGGAGTTGGAGTTAGTGACTCTTGGTGAAAAGTGGTGGTAATTTTAAGGAATTATTACTGATTTCAATTCGTGTAATTGGATGGCCTGTTGTTGTCACTGAAATAAAGCAGAATCAATCAATCAATTTGGCAAAATGCTTATTGACGTTAGTCATTAGTTGAAATAAGGAAGATGTTTTTGCAAAACAGAAGCTACATTATTGGAAGTTGGAATCCTAAAATCCTTTTTGAAATCCCGGAAATATTTTGCACTTTTCATACTAACTTGAACTTGAACATATTCAGTTTGCAGTTTGTATAATTGCGGTCAACTTGCAACGGCCGTTCAATCAAGGATTAAGGAACAGGTTCTGGGATAACCCAGAACTGAACACAAATCCAACCTACGTTTATTGGGCTATCAAAAATCTTTAGACATTTACATAGAAATTTAATTTTTGTCACAAAAGCAACAACATAATGGGGTTTTTTAAACGAACAAGTCAATGTTTTAAATATCAGGATCTACAAATGCAAGCATGATGGTTTGAGGATGTCGCTTCGTTCGTATTTCGAAATGCCTGAATCGACAGGAGCGCTGTGTGTTGTATAAACCACACCGAAACCTTTGGGTTAGGGTGGTCTTCCCACTTTTCGCTGCGCAGAGAACAGGTCACATCACAGGGTCAACTTACAGATTTGCGACATTATAGTGATAGTCTGAAAGCAGAGGTTTCTCCCAATAGGGCGCACGAAGAGCAGATTTTTGAAAAAATGGTTTTAAGTGTACGAAATCATTTTTTGAAAATAAAAAGCTAAAGTAAGAATTTACCAAATAGCTGTCAAATATGGTGTTTATTTTCCTATTTCCAACTTTAAATTGCAGACAAGCGCCCTATTACTTTCTAAGGGCTTTAATTCGAATACGTTTCTAATGCCATACATATACAACTCAAATTCTTTCATGTTCAGAAAATTTTAGACCATTTAGTTTTTCATTTGTATTGTAAATGTCGCAATTGTTAAATCGCCATTGGTGGTTTTAGTTGGTTGTTTTTTCAAAGTGTATTAGCACACCAATTCTATAACATTTACATTTGCATAATTAACTACTACTTACTACCTATATTATACGTGACCGTCTAGAAGAACAATCACACCATAGGAACGTATGGCCCGACCATAGGTTCAATGGTCATCACACCACATCGCCCTTGGTCCAGAGGTGCTACCTTGATTACATTGGAATAAAATTATTGGTAAAAATCAGTATTTAATAAGTCACAGATATTATAATTAATTTTATTGTACGAATCGCATACTTAAAGTATAATTCGTACAATAAAATTGTTTTGTTATTGTTAAAATTGTTTGTAAACTAATTGTTCATCCTAATGGCTCTAATGTAGAGCCATTAGGATGAACAATTAGTTGATTGAATAAATATCTGTCATACTTATAGCCAGTTCCTATCGGCTTAGTGTGAACACGGCCGCACTTCATGACAATGACTTTGCGAATATCAACAAAGGTGGGGCATTCAAGATGATCTGCAATAAAAATCTTTGCAAAAATACGACTAAATGGGACAACTTTGTCTAGCTCAAGTGCACCCAATTAATTATTGACTTGTCAACTGCATCTCCAGACTCGTAGCTCAACAGCATATAAATACGCTCTATGGCCTCTTCGAAATCATCCACAACTCCTTCAACGTTCCATCAGCAAACTTGCCAGCTAACACAAAATTATCATCATGTTCAAGGTTCATTAACTGCTTATTCAAACAGAGAAAATTGATATTTTCATTTCCAATCCAAAAATGTTTTCCATATATTTTAAACGCCAATTTTGTTTTCCGGTTGTCGCCCTTCTCGCAATTGTTGGCTATGCTTCCGCCGGAGTTTCTGACCGTGACGCTGTCGCTCTCGAAGACCAAATCAACACCCAAAACGCCATCAACCTTGGAGGAGCTCTCCGCAACGGACTTTTGGCTGGTTTTCCTTTCGCCTACTCTGCCTTCGGAGTCCCCGCCATTGGTCTTCGGTCTGTTGTTGGAGTTCCAGCTGTTGGTCTTGCCACTGCTTCCGTCAGTGACGCCGTCGCTCTCCAAAACCAAATCAACACCCAAAACGCCATCAACACCCAGGGATCCGTTGCCCAAACTGTCGCCCTCAACAACCAAATCGCCATCAATGCCGGAGTCCCAGTTTTGACCCGCGGAGCTGTTGTTGCCACCGGAGAAGAAGTCAACGCCGTGAATGACAGAATCAACACCCAAGTTGCCATCCAGCAAGGAATCGTTGCCAGCCAGCAAGGAATCGTTGCCGACCAGCAAGGAGTCATTGCCCGCCAACAAGGAGTCGTTGCCCAAGCACAAGGCGCTTTGTCTGAAGGAAACCTTGTCGGAGTTGTCGGAGCCCCCGCCCTCTCTCTCCTCTCCACCGGATCCGTCGTTTCTGCCCGCGATGCCGCTGCCCTCAACAGCCAAATCGCCACCCAAAATGCCATCAATGCCCAAGGAGCTCTCCGTAACGCCGGAGTCATCTTGGTCCAATAAATATTCTAACGAATAATGACTGAAACGACGCAGCACTAACTACATCTCGTGCTATCCCAAATCCTCCTATCGAGTATTTTTCTAGATTTATGGAAAAACTACTTCTTCTTCATTTCCAACATCTTTTTTCGTTTGATAGTTCTCTTTTGCTTTCATGGTATTTGGATGATTAGGACTTTTGTACAAGGTAATTTTAGTCTTTTTCATAAACTGTCCTCTTTGCCAAAGAAATGGAAATAGAAATGTAAATATCAGACTTGTTTTGTTTATTCTACACTCTGTGGAACAAATAAAATACTAAACCTGTGAAACATACCAAACCAAATATTTCTATTTTTTATTTACGCATTCTCGGTGTCTGCTTTATTGCATGTATTATGTATTAGTATCATCGATCATGCTCATATTATAATCATATCATATTATCAATTTTATAGCATATTAATAGTTGTGTCAAGGTGCCTTGATTTATATGCCCCTCTGGGTGAGGAGAGGAGGTTACAACATTCTCCAGAAAACTGGTTTCCGCCAACCAGTTTTAAGTAATGATTTGATTCTTATGAATCATTGCAAAATGTATACCCGTGACTCCAGTGTCAGACAATAACTTCTGAAAATCTTTGTTGACAGATTTTTTTTGATAATAGAAATCCATGCTCCATGAATTTACAAATAGTCTGACAATTTTGCTGCCGATTATCGGAGATCTTCTGCACTGTCTACACCCCGGTAGCTGGTATAAATCGCCATTGAATTTTCTTCAGCTCTGCATTCTTCGCATTATCCGAATTGAGACTGACAAAAACATTGTCAGCTCCGACGAAGTTGGTATAGTAAAGAAAATACTTCTTGGACCTTAAGTTAATTTAGACTAATTAGGATGAAATTCTCAGAAAAGGAGCTAGCCAATGCTTTGTCACTGTAGATCGTGTCCGGACGGTCCCTCCTGGCGATAAGTTTTCAGAAGTCTGTCCTCTATGGTATGCACCAGACACAATTCCTTTGGGACAAGTATTGCGAAATAAATCTCCATCAGCGATAAATACATTTCTTTTCTGTTGATGACATTTTGTTTTCCTAGTAAGGGTTGGAATGGAAGGTACTTTCATACCCATCTTTTCCAGAAATGGTCGACTAATAGCTGGGCTACCTGTCATTATAGCTTTTTTAGACATAAAACATCGTCAGAAAATTGTCACGGACGGAACGGTCCCAACGGAACAGAACAGTCCCACGGAACGCAGATACTTATAAAAGTTCCCACCAAAAATGGTTGGGGGTTATACTTTCTGAATCACAGGCATAAGCTAACGGTCGTCCGTTTACTGTGGCGTCAGCGTCAATGAAAATGTCTGTAGAAATTCAATTACGAACGTCTACAAAATTTATTTTGGCTGTAGTCAAGTAATGACAAAGGAATATTTTAAGAAAAACTTTTGTATTGATGCCGGGTATCATGAATTTGCACAGTCAAATAACGAAATCTTTCAAACCTCTCTGTCTATATAAATAAAATGTAAAAGTTTGAAACATTTAAAGCCTTGACATTGACCAAAATTACTTTTTAATGTTGTTGATGGTGAGTCAACAGTTAAATTAGTTATAGTTACATATAATTCATATGCATGACTTTAACAAATTATATGTATACGGAAAATAAATACATTTTAATGTTTGTACTCTACGCCCTATAAGCCAAAGCCGTACATAACATTACTTATATTGGGGCATCGATTGATTTTAGAATAAATGCAGTAGTTTTAGGTCACTGGAGCAGGTAAATAAATAGTAATAAAACATTAATAATATGTAATAATCATATAAAAAATAATATAATAATATAGTCATTTTATACTACATGTCTCGTGGACGTAGACATAGCGTTATAATCAATCCTACTAAATAAAAATATTCTCAATTTAGGAGATATATTGGTTCGGTGAACGGCGTAACCAAAAAGGAACATTTCGAAACATTTTCTTTCAACTCAATTCATTTTCTAGAAAAATCCTAAATTTTTCGCCTCTCTATATACGAAATTCCCAGAACCGAATTCTAATTACTGTCAAATGAGTTTGGAACAATTTTCGATTCTCCGTAGGTACTGGTAATAATTTATTTAAAAAGAATGAAGTCATGTGTTATGGGAATATGAAAAATACTCAAAATTGTCGGTTTTTACACTTAAATCTAGATTGGATTTTAGTTGCTGGGTACACTAGTAAGAGTAGTTGCAAAGGAATATAGAGGCAAATTTGCTTTGAACGAATTATATTATCTTAAACAATTGTACTTACTTACTTAATAACAAAACAAGTAAATACATAATTATGTTTGTATTGTATCATACAATTTGTATGTAGTAGAATCATATATTATGCTGAGTTTTATTGTGCCCCAACCGTCCGTATGGTTGTTCCACTGCAACTGAAAGTCTGTTAGTAAATGCATCTTTGTTTTGTTATTGTTACGGTATCAGTATCCGAACGCGAAAATGTGTCAATATTTTTTGACACACACGAGCTGCCTATTGGACATGAATAATTGTGATAGAAACTGTGACGATTCTAATGAGGTATCTCACGACTTTCTACAATAAACAGAAGTTACATTGATTTTTTGCAAAATTCCCTAAATTAGTTTGTGTCCGAATTGGCCCATTTACGAACTCAGTAGTGGTTCTCAGTAATGATTGACCTGTAGATAACAAAGTTTGAAGTATTTTAGCATAATTCGAACCAAAGATATTGCGAAAAGGCATTTACGGATTTCCGGCCCGGCAGATGTACACATATTCCGATTCCCAATCTTTTTGAGTCCCGATTGGTAAGAACTACGTACTATTTAAAGATGATTACAGATTCACTACTTCAAGCAATAATGTACTATATTAATCATCCTGTAATGAAACTGTTACCATTTGAATATGATTCAGAGAAACTCATTGTACGAATCTCCAAAAGAAAAATAAAACACATTCCGACAACGATTGCTCTTCTTGGTGTTTTAGGATGTGCCATTTTTATGACTATTCGACTTCTCTTCAATTTATTCAAACCCGATCCAGATTTCACACGGGAGCAAATTATAGCTTTTATACTCCTTCTCTTGATCTTAGTGACACTCACGCTTTTCAACTTGTCCCTCGCATTGGGGAAGGAGGATTTGGCCTACTGGGCTACCTTGATACTACGCTCGGATAAATATTTCACAGGTTTATACAATTAAAGTCATTTATATATTATACAAAAATATTATATATTACCCCTGTTAGTCAGTACCCCAATAAGTGGGCATATTATTGTTTCGTATATTCCCTGGAAAGCTTCTCCACTCACATTCAATATTTTTACGGAGCTAATTATCTTAAAAGGAAGGAACAAACAACTGCCATGGAAAACCTTGCCAGCAAAGCCGTATTGAGAGCGCTTGGGGGCTGCAGCCCCCCGCCGAAATCCAAGGAAAATTAGATCTTTTTAAACCTAAAATACCTAAATAGACTAAAAATACCATAGAAATTCCCAAAAAGTTAAAAAATGATTTTGCGACGTATGTGACGTCATTTCAAATAGCAAGTTCTAAGAAACTCTCATTTTCAAAAGTAAATCTCATCTGAAAAGTAATAATTTGATGTCATTCTCCGGTATTGTCTAAGACCTTTACCGTGTATCCCGTAGCAGCATGAGCAGCTACTACACGGTCTAGAAGTGTTGCCTCTGATTTCTGCCTCCTGATTTGTTCCTATATTAGGAGCAAACAGAGTTGAGGGGAGGCGGAAAAGAGAGGGACGCGGCCAGAATTGGCAAGGATATTCTAATATTCCTGTATACCATTCCTGTACCATGGTATAGATTCTAGAAAATCTCCGGTATACTATGGACTGTTTCAAGAAACAGGCCTAAAAGGAAAAAGTGAACTGTTCCAATGACAAAGGTTAATGTTCTAAAAGTACTAATGAACGAGATTTTTCATAATTTAATCAATAACAGATTCCCTATTCCCTACGTATCATACTCGTTAGTTGTAAAGCTTCGGCTGGGAGAAAAAAAATGACTTTCACCTCTGTTTTCGGGACAGTTCACCTTTGTCATCAGATCATTTCACCAACAACCTATTCTCCACTACCAACAAAAATGGATCTACGATTCTTTTACATTTTATTCTATTTTTATGCATTCTGTGGTTCAATTTTTCAGGTCTATTTGGAGAAGAAAGTGAAAATCGGAATACTAAAAGAATCGCTGGGTGGATTGGAGCTTCTATTCGATTGATCTTCCCTCTTGGTGTAATAATAGGATTGATGTACTCCTACTTTTCTGTGACACATTCAGCGTCTCCAATATTAAAGCTTCTTAACGAAAATCCTCTGATGGCTCCGTACACTTCCCATCCACTTTTCCTGACCCTCCTCTTCCTCTTTTCATTCGCAGGGGTCATTTGTGCATTTGCGGTAGTCGGGTTCTACGACATGTTTGCCTTGACACTACTTTTCGTTATGACTAATTGGTTAAAATGTTTAGCGAACAACAGAATCACGCAGTCCTTCCATCATTCAAATAGGTCTTTCTTTTACGGAGAAGACGTTCGGCAGATGAGACGGTTTTATGACTGCCTCAAGTTAATAAACATATTAACAAATTATGTGGGTGTGTTTGTAATACCAAATTTGTTTGCGATGTCATTTGCTCTCAGTCTCATTTTGCATTACTTGACATTTAAGATGTACGGCGAAATTGAAATGCCGACGTATCTCTTCTTCCCATTTTCTAGTTTTTTATTGTTGATATTAGAGATTGTAATGATTAAAACAGGTGCAGCTGTGAGCACTAATGCCCTGGTCTTCAAAGCTGTATGGCAAGGACACGGAGGTCCAGTAACGAGAAGATGGCTTCGAAGTAGATCGCTGATTCAAATCGGAGTTGGACCATTTTTTTGCATCACAAGAGATACAGTTCCAGGATATTTTAGCGAACTAATTTACAACACAATCAACATGCTTCTTTCTTTGTAGAATACTTTCTTTGAAATAAAATTAACAATAAACAATATCCAAAATGTGGTACAATTGTTGACAATGACGTGTCACGTCATGTTGGTACTTACTTCACATATCGAAAGTTTGAACCAATCTCAATCCATTCTTGAGTTATCGAGCTTACGGACGGATATACGGCATGGGCATTCCGATAACTTCAAAAAACGTTCTTCGGAATACCAAGCCTAAGACCAAAATTAAATTGTTTAGGGCTGCAAAGCAACGAAAACTGTAAAGTTGCAAGTTGAAGTGAGTTGCATCTTGTGCCAGGTTTTGGAAATTGTCTTCCGAAAGCGAAATAATTAAATTTCTGCCTCAAGTTCAAATTCATAATCTAGTAAATCTGATTTTCTAGGGATGTTCGATAGCAATCGTTGAAAAGTTGTTGTCTTGTCTGTACTAAAGCCGGATTCTGCTAAAATGCATTATTGTAAGTACCTATGCTACCTAAATCCCATTGTTGTCCATTTACAGCAAAAT
>JABASH010006892.1:0-10078 GCA_019776445.1 Tomocerus maximus
GACAAAACAGAAGAATTAAAATGGTCTTTACAGAAGATGATCGAAAAAAACTACTACGATATTTGGGAAAGTCCCCAAGCTATCAAATTCTTGAAGAGAATTGAAGAAGTCAATAAATATGTAAGATCGTCATTGCTATGATTTTAATGTTCCGTGTTTGTGTAGGTGAAAAGCTCGATAATGTAAGTACATTATGAATAGGTCTCAATTGCATCACTGGATGATAAATACGACAGGATAGCGCATTACTTTTCAAACCAGATCCGAAATACCAGGAAGAATTTTATCAAAAACAAGAAAAAAGACAAAATCCCCCGAGGACTCCCTCCTATTGGAGGTTGTTGCATCAATGATTAAAAAACATTCAAATGGTCCCGTTTCTTTCACCCTAATTGGTTTTATTACGTTTCAGGGAAAGTTATGTGGATTCGTTCAATGGTGCTCCAGTTGGAATCTTTTACAAGGGATTTTGCATCTCATCCAAAATTAAAGGAATTGCCAGAGTATAAAAATCTTGTGCACGATTACAATACATTTGCGCTGGAAGTGGCTTCTTACGAAATAAAATTCCTAAAACGATGGCAAAAGGAAAGCAAAGTGAGATACCAGTAATATGTACTAGCAAATCTGTATATTTGGAGGAATGATTTAATTTTTCACTATGAATTAGCTGAGTATTGTGGAGGAACCACTACGGGAGAAATTGTTGGTATTTGACGCAGAGGAAAAGCCAATGGTGAATTTAAACAGTATTGTGGAGACGATGATTGCTGAAGGGGATTGCTTGGTTAAGTTGGGTGCAGAAATCCCATTGCCCACCAAAGTCCTACTGCTGAAGAGCACTCATTTTCGGTCCATTTCCGATAAATTAGATGTAAGCTACAACGAATCAAATATAATTGTTGTAACTAAGTATTCGTAGATCGTAGGTAGTTTACTATTAGAAACTTTGATGTAACATAATAGAGATTGTCTTTTGCTTGCATGTTCAGGTTTCAATTTTTCAAATATTTTCAAATATTATCTGCAACTGTGGTTTAGGAAATACATTTGGTCACAGACAGTTATTTCCAGCAATTATTTTCAGATGCTGATTGACAGATTTACCAGAGCAGTGACAATGGTTAAAAGAGAGGTGCGTCCTTTGTTGTTTTCGCAAATTGTCCGTTTGGCATCGTTATTTCAGCCATCGATCAAAACGTTGACTTGGACAAGTTCCGTTTGGGAGAGCTACTTCAAAGTGGGTCTCAAGTCAATTGAGGATTTTAATTCACTTGCCTTACGGTAAAAATCCATATCTGCAACTATATTTTACCGGACAGTAATCGACAGATATTACGCTGATAATAAAATTGACCTGATGTATATTGTTATATGATTCAGGGTTCATGACGTTTTTGACTATCAAATAAAAGGCACTTTTCAAGAAATGGAAAGGGTGATTTTCTGTACTGAGTTCGATGACTTGCCCTGGTCATTGGAGGATTTTTTAGACAGAACGTACAAAAATGTTAGAAAAGCTGCTGCTGTAAGAGAAAATCTTGATTTACTTATATTTTAGCAAATATTACTTTGCTCAGTAATTGACTAAAGAAGATGGCTCACGGTTTTGGTTAACAAACAAGCACCGGAAGATTGCCTTCATACTTTCCCATCTTGTAGATTTTATCGTGCTGATCATTTTGGAGTACAAATTTTCCCTAAATAATCATAATAATAAATCTACCAGATGGGAAAGTATATAAATCTTCCGGTGCTTGTTAACCAAAGGCTTCATCTTCATTGTTATGGGTCAGACTGTGAACCAAAAGAGCATTGCTGTAAGAGAATTAGTGGATGATCTCGTTTCAATGATAACTGAAGAGGGAAATCTCATTGGCAAGCTTATTATTCAAAAATTTGAATTGGACAAACATAATTCAATTTTATCAGAAAGTAAGCGAAAATAAGTATAACGCAAGATATTGAAAAATCAGGAGCTAATTTTGCCGATGATTTTAGTAATAGGATCAAACGCAACTCCACCAACTTGCACAACTCCAGATCGAAGTGGTGATAATTCAGGTTCTGGCGTAAAAATTAATGCAAATGACAATGGAATGCATGGGGGCAGTTATGGATCGCCTGCAACTCAAAGAGGTCAACCGGACTGGACAATCGTGGACCAAATGTTTGATTCCCCTCACCAACTCCATGGAATTTTTACTGGGAAATGTCCCAAGGAAATTAAAGAATTGGCAAAGAATGCCAATGAAGACATCAAATATTTCTTTTCCAGACAAGTTTTTGACATTCTCGTCAGAATTATCAAAACGAGCTTGTCCCTTGTGAGGCGAAGGTTTGTGGGGTCGAAAGGGTCTACGAAGAACCAATTTGGAATCATCACAGGTACGAATATTGACCAATAAATCCCGAATTTAGTTATTTTTATGTGTTTTTCTACTGTTCACAGTGCCCGACGAAGTTGATTTAACATCTTTTCTGATCGAGACACCTGTATTCATAATTCAAACGCAATTGCAAGGTTCGGCGGTTTCCATCAAACCAACTTTAGAACAAATCCAAGAAGCTATTACCCAAGTAGGTCGAATTATTGTTGCTGGAGCCAAAGGAGTTGGCCAATGGGTATCTTATTCAGAAACTCAAGATTACCATACAAACCCAATAAATGAAAAGAAAGCGCGGAGAAGACAATTGTACAGAAGTATTTCGCAAGATCGTGTCGGAGCTGTTTATCAACCACATAATTACTTTGGACAAGTCTGTGATAACAAGGAAATAGCTAAATTCACTGCGGCACTTGCAAATTGCACTCAGACCTTCAAAGATGTTAGAAAAATAATTTTACTGGAGAAAATTGCAATTCTCTGTATTGGGCATTTATCAAAGTGTACCAACACTAGGACACTCATTTGTAATTCTTTTTTGTGTTACAGAGTTTTCAAGTGTTTATGAAAATATGGGAAGCTTTTGATTTTCTGTGGAGTCCGAATAGATACATGGCTGTGAAAGAATTCGCAGCAGAAAATCCTTCATGGGTCCAGTTTGAACAGAAACTGGACGAATGCCAGGAGGGAGAAGTACAATTGAAGGCACTAGAGAATTTCTTTGATTTTGGTGCTATCCGGATTATGTCTGGTAAAACATAAATGTTCTTAAGTCTTTTGTTTATGTATTGGGTATCTAATTTGCATGATACTACTTGTCCCCTTAAGATAAATTAAAACAAGGGTTGATAACCGAAAGTCGGGAATTGACTTTGAAGTACGGTGCTGCACTGAAAAGCAAATATAAAAGGGAAATGGAATTCGTCATGATCTCCATTCAAGATTATCAGAAGAAATTGGAGGGGGATATTGTAGCCATCGATGACGTAAGAATTGCAATGGAAACTCTAAAGAGGTTCAGAGAAGTTGAAGTACGCACTCATCCATTGCAAGGATTTATTGCAAATGATTAAAACAAAAATATTTTATAATATCATTATTTTCACTCCAAGGTGGATATGGATCTAAGGATTCCTCCAATTGAAGAAGCGTTTTATGTGGTCGCCAAGTTCAATATCCCGGCTCAGGGAGATGAGCTTGAAGAAGCAGATAGCTTACGCTATTTATTTTCGAAACTTCAGAGCACAGCCAACAAAATGTCCGAGACTGTTGTAAAACTATGCCCTTCGTTTCAAAAGCAGCTTTTGGAAAACGTTGAGTCTTTCAAAGCTGATTGCCAGGCGTTTTGTGACGAATATGTTTCAGATGGGCCTATGAAACCATCCTTAAGCCCACGAGAGGCGTCAGATCGATTGGCATTTTTTCAAGTAAAACTAATTCAACTAAAACTAGAACCAGCTAGAACCAAAACGTTTTTTCTCAATAAATAACTTGTGAAAAATCGTTTTTTCGGATTTCAGAATCGATTCGATGGGTTGTGGCGTAGAAATGTGCAGTATGCGAGTGGTCAGCAACTTTTTGGAATGGCACCACATGAAAATGAAAATATTTCGGCGATCAAAAAAGAGTACTTAAAGTCTTTGATTCCATATTCAAATGCAAACATCTTACGTGCAATATCTCAAAATTGGCGTTTCTCTTTAATAGGCTAAATCTGTTGCAAAAACTGTACCGATTGTACAATGACGTCATTGATAGAGTAAGCAGCTACTACGATATTGTCTGGAAAGAAGTAAATGTAGAAGAAATTAATAACGAACTTTTAGAGTTTCAAAACAGGTGTACTAAATGTTTACTAAATGTACTAATATTTACTATACCAACTTCGTTTCTAGAAAGCTAGTTTGCAGTTTTGTACAAATTGCGATCTATACATGTATAGTTGATGTCAACTTTTAATACAGATGCCGAAAATTACCGAAGGGACTGAAAGAATGGCCTGCATTTTTTGCTTTGAAGAAAACCATAGATGATTTCAACGATATTTGTCCCCTATTGGAGTTAATGTCCAATAAATCTATGAAGCCCCGCCATTGGCAAAAGATTATGGAAATTACGAGTCACAATTTTGAATTTGAAAGAGACACTCTAAGTCTGAAAGATATTTTAGACGCACCACTTCTGCAATTCAAGGAAGATATTGAGGATATATGTATTTCAGCGTTGAAAGAAAGAGATATTGAAGCGAAATTGCGTCAAGTGACAAACGAATGGTCTTTATCAGAATTGACATTCGTGGCTTTCAAAAACCGGGGAGAATTACTTCTCAGAGGAGATACGACTGCGGAGACTATCTCAGCTCTGGAAGACTCTTTGATGATTTTGGGATCTTTACTTTCCAATCGATACAACGCTCCATTTAAGAAACAAATTCAGAAGTGGGTCTCGGATTTGTCAAACACGAATGAGATTTTAGAAAGGTGGCTGTTAGTGCAGAATATGTGGGTTTACCTAGAAGCTGTTTTCGTTGGCGGAGATATCGCCAAACAGCTGCCAAGGGAAGCCAAACGGTAAGACCGGAAGTTATGACTTAAACAATCAATTAATCAATAGCTACTTTCAATATTTTCATTTTCATTTTGAAACAGATTCAGTAAAATTGATCAGTCTTGGCAGAAAATCATGCAAAGAGCCCATGAAACACCAAGTGTAGTATCTTGCTGCGTGGGAGATGATACTTTGAAGCAAATTCTTCCTCACTTGCAAGACGAACTGGAAATTTGTCAAAAATCTCTTAGTGGGTAGGTTAATGAATGTATAGCAGATTCAAAATCCTTCATCATGTTGTAACATTTGCTGATCATAGATACCTGGAAAAAAAGAGATTGCTGTTTCCTCGTTTTTTCTTCGTGTCAGATCCTGCTTTATTGGAAATTCTTGGCCAAGCATCTGATTCTCATACTATTCAGTCTCATTTGTTATCGATATTTGACAATATTTCAACTGTCAGATTTCACGATTCGGATTACAACAAAATCCTAGCCATTAATTCCATTGAGGGCGAAAGCATCAAGGTGGTTACATCATTTATGTTTTCACAATGTTTGAAAATTTAATATTTTTGGATGAAACTGTTTGATTGACCAGTTGGAGAGACCAGTAAAAGCTGAAGGTAGTGTTGAAGTTTGGTTAAATCAACTTCTCCAGACTTCTCGAGCATCTTTACACAGCATTGTACGGGAAGCTTATCTTACCATATCTGAGCCGGATTTAAATGTAATTGAGTTGCTTGAAAATTCTCCAGCACAGGTTAATTATTATATTAGTTCTATCATGGGACATGCATGATCATGTATACCTACCGATAAATACTAATGAATTGAAATCCTATAGGTGGGTATATTAGCAATCCAAATGATTTGGACCCGTGACTCCGAAGCAGGTTTGGTACAGGCGAAACACGATAGAAAAATTATGCATGACACAAATAACAAGTTTTTGGATTTATTGAATCTACTTATTGACCAAACAACCAGAAATCTTACTAAGATAGAACGAGTGAAATTCGAAACTCTGATAACGATTCATGTACATCAAAGAGACATTTTTGATGGCTTGGTACGTCTAAGTGCAAATAATAGTAATTAAGGAATATAATCTCTTGGATTATTTGGCTAGGTATAATACAGAAACGCCAACGTTGTTTCAAGCATTCAATTTTTCTTAGGTTCGCATGAATGTGAAAACGCTATCGGATTTTGAATGGACGAAGCAATGTCGATTTTATTTTAAAGATGATGCTGATCTTACTGAAATTTTTATTACTGATGTTTATTTTACTTATCAAAATGAATACTTGGGCTGTACTGACAGGCTCGTAATCACTCCATTGACAGATAGGTAAGTACTAAGGTTAGGTACTTAGCCCTAGTAGGTACTTACATGAAAATAAACATAATTATTTTGGTTTTTGCGAACAGGTGCTACATCACATTGGCACAAGCATTAAGCCTATCGATGGGAGGCTTAAATGCTGGGTAGGTCCTTAATTTACGTACAAAAACATTTCAGTTAAACTAATTACGCAAATTCTTAGCATGTACAATATTGTAACTTGATTGCAGACCGGCAGGAACTGGAAAAACAGAAACAGTTAAAGACATGGGGAAAACTCTGGGAAAATATGTAGTCGTTTTTAATTGCTCAGATCAGGTACATGAATTGATGTCCGTGTTTTTATGATAATTGATATAAATTGTAAGTCAGTAATGGTAGCAATATTATATGAAGTTGATTTAAAATATTCTTCTCCATGGGCAGATGGACTTCAAAGGTCTCGGGAGAATTTATAAAGGTATTCATTTATTCCCTATAAACATTTGCAGATTTGGACATCAACAAATGGCTAATTTCTATTATCAACATTTTTTTAACTTTTAGGTTTGGCACAATCAGGTCAGTAAATTATACCGGGTTAATGTAGTTTGTACCTCTAGATTCCAATGGTAAAGATCTGTACGTTAGTATTTCGTTGTTATGTATGTTATGTTCCTCTGTCAAGGTTCGTGGGGATGTTTCGACGAGTTTAATAGAATAGACCTGCCAGTTTTGTCAGTAGCTGCTCAACAAATTGCAGTAGTTCTTGGATGCAGGCGAGAAAGAAAGAAACATTTTGTCTTCACTGATGGAGAAGTCGTAGAAATGAATCCGGAATTCGGGATATTTT
Organism: Tomocerus maximus; assembly: GCA_019776445.1. Lineage (NCBI taxonomy): Eukaryota > Metazoa > Arthropoda > Collembola > Entomobryomorpha > Tomoceridae > Tomocerus > Tomocerus maximus. The sequence goes on from JABASH010006892.1 coordinate 7,114, forward strand.
TGACAATGGTGTGTGCAGTGTGATGCGGAATGTAGAAAACTTAAAAAATAACTATTTAGGTCAGACATACAAGTCAACTACCTCTAATAGGCACTTATACTTTTCCCTAGAATCCTGGATACGCTGGCCGTCAAGAGCTGCCGGAAAATCTGAAGATACAATTTCGAACGGGTTATTATAAAATGCACATCATGATTATCACTGCCATCATGCACTTTTCCTTCTCCTTCCCTTAAACTATCAGTAGAAGAAGATGATATAAGATTTAAGTACAGTAGTACTGCTAATCAGCTTCTCTAGTGAGTTGAGTTACTTAGTTCTAAGCAACACTTCATGTAGTAGTAATATATAGTAAGTATTAAATGCACACATGAATATAATTCACAATGTATCTCATAGTGTGGCATGGCATATCACGTCAATGGAAGTTAGTGTAGTTTGATAATTGTACCTATAGAGTAGTAGTAGTGGCACCAATAAATAGTATCATGTTATATTGACCCCAATAATTGTTGATGTGCATCTTATAAGGGACCTAAATGATCTGTCATTTCTACAGTCGCTATGATGGTATTCAATTTATTCCAATTAGTCATGTCATGAATTACAGTCTAGAAGTGGAGACAAGATTAGATGAATGGTTTTTTAGGTCCCGGATCGACAAATTATAATTCGAGTGAAATTGGCTAGCTGCGGGTTCTTGGAAAATATAACTTTGGCCCGAAAATTCTATACTTTGTATAAACTATGCGAGGAGCAGTTAACAAAGCAAGTTCATTATGACTTTGGATTGAGAAATATTTTATCAGTGCTGAGAACTTTGGGAGCTACAAAAAGAGTAAACTCAAAGGATACAGAATCAACAATTGTAATGCGAGTTTTACGGGATATGAACCTTTCTAAACTAATTGGTACCTTAAAGAAAACTTATTTGTTTGAGTTTTGATGTTATCGGGCTATAAAATCCGTTTTTATGCAGACGAGGATGAGCCGTTGTTTATGTCTTTGGTGACAGACTTGTTTCCCAATGTTATATTTGAGAAAACATCCTATCCAACATTAGAAGATGCTATAAAAGATCAAGTGGAAGAGCAAGGCTTAATTTACCATGATGCTTGGATTCTAAAACTAATTCAAGTAAGAAATTCTTTGTCGTAGATTACTTTTCAATTCAGTAATTTCAGAGCTTTGGAAATATTAATGGTGTAAGTTTCAATTTTCAAGCTATTCGAGACTCAGCAAGTGAGGTATGAACTGTTTTAGTCGTTTATTCTATGATACTATAAGTGTTGACCCATACTTCTGTTTTATTAGACATGGAATAATGGCATTGGGTCCTAGTGGTAGTGGGAAAACCACGTGTATTCATACACTCATGAAGGCTTTGACTGCTTGTGGAACTCCGCACAGGTAAAATATTTCATTTTTCAATACATTTCGTAAATATTTTCCTAATTTTGCGTCTGGAGTATCGCTACAGAGAAATGCGAATGAATCCAAAAGCAATCACGGCGCATCAAATGTTTGGGAGACTCGATGTAGCTACGAATGATTGGACTGATGGAATTTTCTCTGCGTTATGGAGAAAAACTCTTAAGAAAAAGGCGGGTTAGTAGCATCTATGTAAAGTTGTGTATCAATGTAATAATATGTGTACAATATCAACTGGTGATTTCCAGGAGGAGAAAATATGAACATATGGTTGGTTCTCGATGGACCCGTGGATTCAATATGGATAGAAAATTTAAATTCTGTCTTGGATGACAACAGAACTTTAACTTTAGCCAATGGAGATCGGTTACCAATGTCTGCAAATTGTAAAGTTGTGTTCGAACCACATAACATAGATAACGCATCTCCAGCGACCGTTTCAAGAAATGGGATGGTATGATTTTCCTTAACTCAATGTAGGAAGAAGGACTGAAAATACAATCTGGGTTTTGACTGTGAAATACATTTAAAGGTATATATGAGTTCTTCGGGCCTAAATTGGAGTCCTATTGTGGAAGCATGGATACGACAAAGAGATAGCCGAATTGCTCCGATTCTCAGAAATTGTATGGAAAGAACATTTTTCAAAACTTATGACTGGTCAAGACAAAATTTATTTTTCAGAATGCCAATATTGGAGTGTAATGTAATTTTCCAGGTACAAGACGAGATCCGATTATCTATTTTATTTTTGAAATTAACTTTTCCTTAACGAGAACTATTAGATTAATATTTGCTAATTGGGATAGATAATGACACTACTGGAAGGACTACTTCCTATAGTAGATCCTGAACCCACAGAAGTAATTGAAAGCATTCGAAATCCGCTTCTGAGTACTGGAAAACCATTCAGCGAGTCAGAAATTAATAAAATCTTTTCGTTTTGCTTGGCTTGGAGTATTGGAGCATTCCTGGAAAATGAAGACAGAATAAAATTAGACAATTTTCTTCGTCAACCCGAGAATGAATTGGCTTTCCCTAAACTGAGTTCTGAAGCCGATAGCATTTTCGACTACTTAGTAGTTGACAACAAATGGGTGAATTGGAAAAATAAAGTGGAAGATTACATTTTCCCCGAGAATTACACAAATGAGTATTCTTCGATACTTGTACCCAATGTGGATAATGTTCGGACTAACTTTCTAGTTGATACAGTTGTCAAACAGGTTTTTGAAAATAAATCGGTTAAAACATTCTTAATTTTATGACACTTATAAACTCTAGGGAATTTGTTTTCCAGAATAAAGCCGTTCTTCTAATAGGAGAACAAGGTTCAGCAAAAACGCTAATGATTGACGCTTACACGAAAACTTACAACCCTGACGAAAGATTGAGTAGGACTATGAATTTTTCGTTTGCAACTACCCCGTACCAATTTCAGAAAACGATGGAAAGCTACCTAGAGAAAAGAGTGGGCACAACATTCGGACCCAACGGAGGAAAACGAATGACGATTTTTATTGACGATATAAAT
>JABASH010006893.1:0-10078 GCA_019776445.1 Tomocerus maximus
GCCATTTTAAGAGGATTCCCTGTTGAAAATAAAATATACGTGACAAAACAAATTGCTTCTGTGCAGTTGTTGAAAGGCCAAGTTAGAAAGGAATGAAAAGGTGAACAACCAACTAATATTAGCAACAACACTTGAGAAGATGTAATCAGATCATCAAGAATCCACAAAACTTAAAGATTTATAATTTTAAATGTACTAATTCCTAATAGGAGCTTATTGTTTTATAGATCATGTTCAATTGTTTTACGGGTAAAATTCAATTAGCATACTTTTCTTAGCCAAAATCATGCCTCCAACTTGCAATTATATCAAATACGACTTGACTTGAGACTTGAGAGACTCAGACGATAATACTCACAGAATATCTTTGGCATTTTTAAAGAAATTATCCAAAACAGAAAATACAAGCCTAAGAATGGTTATACAGTACATAGCACATAAATTAGCAGATATGGTATTTTTATTTTCTACTGCATAATACTTCATAGATAGGTTCTCGATGAAAATGTTTTGGCATTGATCAACGCTACATTATTGTTGGCACCCATAAAAACCAGTAGTTTAGTTTTGATGGAGGATTGTCAATTAGGAAATGTACTGTTTTACAGTCGGAAGACTGGTTAAGTGAGAGGAAGAAGATTTACTACTTCAAAAGCTGCAAATATTTATTGCTCATCATGCTCTGAGGATAAAAGGAAAGTTCATTGATATATTATTTGTGGGGTTAGCATAGTAGCCGAGTCGATGTATAATAGAAGAGGCGACAGGATGAGGTATAGATATAGCTGGAGGCGTTAGTAAGCAGTAACGGAATAAAGAGCCATAATAATAAAAATAAAATGGTACAATGGTAGCTGGCTAAAAATAAATGTTTTAATCGATTGCTCTGCCCTTTTCTCGTGCTACCTTCTTTTTGGTCATTATTTCCCTTGAGTTCAGCTTGAACTGTATTTTATGCAGTGAAGAGCTTATCGTGTCGTAATGTTAGATGCATCGTATGTTCGTCGTTAGTCAAAGGTTGTACACGGTTTCCTTTTTATCCTTCCTCTTCCTACTACAAATCTTCTCTCTAATACATATAATGTGGATGCTCTTTAAATAACATAATGTATAGCTTTTGTAGGGAACGTGACTTACTCAAGGGAGAAAGGTAAATCATACAAATCCTGGATTCTACCTATCGTACATGTTTATTTATTTGATAACCATGCATTTTCAGGTGATACATTATGTTCCTACTTAAAAATGAAACACAATTTATTGCAAATACCAAGTTAGCTAATATTTATGACTTTCATCAAAAATCGCAAACACTTTACCGAATAGATACTCTAATATATTTAGTGACTTAGTTAAAATCACAAAGTGACACATTGATCAAGGGGTGTAAATGGGGTTGATTTTTTTGGAAAAATAATTTGGGATGATATGTAAAGTACCTAGTTTATAAAGTTCCCTGTAACAACTGGTGAATAGGAAAAGTGGATTCAAAAGTAGTAAAAGCTAAGAAGAGCGGAAAGCTGAAAGCTAATAGATAAGCTGGAAATGACTGAATGAGTTGCTGTGATGTAAGTTGAGTTGTTGGGAATAAAATAGGATTCCAGCGGAGTTTTCACATCGACTAGCAACCCTACAGCTATTTACTCTGCAGTGTTGGACCACAAAGGGGAATGTGTATTTGGGCTTGGTGACATGACGGTGCACTCTGAGCTCACGCCTGGCACAATCCTTCAGAAACAGCATCATCATTACCATCACATTCGTTCTGCTCCCATTGTTGTGCTGGATGGAAATGTTCCAGTTGAGACGATAGCCAAAGTCTTGGAAATATCCATGCAGAATAAAGTACCAGGTCAATTTACTTTATCCAACTCATTTACTAGCTAATGCATGTGAATTATAATATAATTAATAATTATAATTATGTCTTCCTCCCTCTGCCTAAGCTTTGTCATTTATTAGTTATGTAGCGGAACAGAACAGAAGTAGAATTTCCAGCTCCAAAGAAGCTGAAAATTAGGGATGTAGTGGTTTGGGACTCAAATCTCTACTATTAATGCAAATATATAGACCAAGTGTCTTCATTGAGCTCAGCAAGCTTTATTACTCACTGCTAGTAATGCCAGTTCGAAATTCATTATGTCCTGATACAAGTCTGCATGAATGGATCTATGCACTCTATGCATAGATTCTGTAATAAACTTCTTCATCTCCTCGATTTTAATCATATTATTTCAATAAAGTTAATTAGAGCAACCACAAAGCATAAGACTAGTGTTAAATATCATCCTGCTCCTCCTCATTATGACTGCAAAGAAAGGGATTTCAAGTACAGAGATAAAAGCAAGAGTGGCAGACGGGAATTATGACGTTTCTCTTGCTTCATACTTAATACACACATAAAATTAGCTTTTGTTATAATGTAAAGTTCATTCAACGCTTCAACGAGATCTCATTACCATCCTTCTTTGCCCACTGGCTAAATAAACACAAAAAGAATCAACTCACAGATAATGTTCATTAGTTAGTAACAGAAACAGGACAATATTTCAACATGCATTCGCACAAATAACTGAATTCATGTATCCCTATTTTAAACTAAGTTCAAACTTTCCATCATGTTAAATTATCAAAATTTTATGTGAAAAGCACATTAGGTACCTTTTGCGGAAGATTTGGGCATTAATCAATCTAAACAATTTTTTGGTAGAAAATTAAACATTTTTGGCAATTGGTCATAATAGGCCTGGGAGTATACAGAAAATAATTTCAGACAGGATGTTTTCAAAGTATCTCAAATGGAATAAAAAAAAGAATCATGATTTTATATAGACAACTAATACAATTAGATTAGGGACAGAAGGGTAATAATACCAGTCCGGATATTTTGAATGCAAGTGTGCCAGAGGAGACAATCAGAGAAAATAGTAGAAATTGTTAAGTGTGTTAAATTGGTTATGTGCCTTGTCCTCTGCAGTGTGGTTTGAGCCGACAGAAGTTCGGAAAGCAAAGAAAATTCTTGAAGTCCCTCGGGAATTGTGGGGCGGGCTGAGTTATCTGTCTCCGAATTTTGTGGAGTTGAAGAGCATGATGGACGAAATCAGTTGTGGAAGAGCTGTGTGTAGAGACATTAGTAGTGGTGACACTCTTGCTCGTTCCGAGGACAATCTCCTGTCAGTCGACATTCGACTGCACTCAATGGTGTCACATTGCTTTGCCATGTTCACCGGTCTTCGCTCTATTTTGTTCACGAAAGGAAAAGATGGGTTCATGGTAAGCTAATAATAATAACGCTCTCTCGCTCTCTAAGTACATAAACTAACTTGAATCTACTCTTTGCACTCTTACATCTTCAAAGTAGTAGGATACGAACGAACTACTTACCAACGAACCTTATTACTGCCCATAGACACTATATCTGGGCTAATAAAACTGACTTTCTTCTGTAGAATGTGATATATAAGACTTGCATCTTTAGCTCACATTTCTATGCATTATTGACCTAGAAATATCCCAAGGCTCCTTTGACACAGTAGACACTACTCTAAATATAGTGGATTCTCTAATTCTGAAAAACGACCTGCTTTCTCTCTGCTTTAATGTCAAGTCAAGTGTCAAAGAATAGTAAAGTACTAAATGACTATAATTCCAATTGAATACATATTTGACAGAGATAGCCAAGTTAATGTTGTTGATTCTGATATACGTAAATAGAACAATGGAGTTGCAGATCCTTCATTTAGCGTGTTTCGTGTTTTGTGTTCTTGTTTAATTTGAACTGACTGATCTGCTTTTCTCTCTATCACTTTCCCTCTTTCTTTCACTTTGTATTCTTTTCAAGTTTTGCCCAAACTTATCTTCAATAAAAGTTGGAAATTAAATAATTGAGACTGAAAATCTTTTTTTCTTTTCTCTTTCTTTGAAAAGGTTATGTCTAGAAAAGATGGGAGTGAAGAGAAGAACTACCAAGTTTCAACTTTTCCACCTCCTGCAGTGACACAAGATAAAATTGTCAGTGTGTCGGGTGCTGGAGATTGTCTCAACGCTGGATTTATTTCCGGACTACTACAAGGTCTCTCCGTTACGGAGTCTGCCTTCAGAGGAACTCAATGCGCTCAAGAATCACTTCAATGCTCTCGAAATGTTCCTCATGCTTTTCAGTTTTTGATATGAGTCCCCGATTTTTTTGTCTATACCTAACAGACTTCACTGGGAAGTTTTTTCCTCCAAATACTCCATTGTGCAACTAGCGCTAAGCCCCACATGTCCACTGTGACCAAATGAGTCACCATTATTATGCGATTCACCATTAAATTCGAGAATAAGCCATTTGTAGATATTTGCATTCTTTTTGTGTTTATTAATATGATTGTCAAGCAAGTTATGATGAAAGGGGAACATTTCAATGATGTAATAAAAATGAAAATCCAATAAATTTGATGATTGTGTACAAGATTATGGCTTTGTATCGATTTTATTAGGCCTTCAGATTTATAAGAGTAATACAGCTGCAAACAATTCATAATAGGTACTTATGATTGTTGCTTAAAACTAGTACATCTAAAGTCTAAGGTAATTGTTGAAATTGAGTATAATCACCGTCACCATTTCATGAAGGTTCTGCAGAGTAAACTTCCTAAAACATTTGAATTGATACAAAGAAAAATAAGTAAAGCATTAGAACAAGCATATTTGCTTCGACTTTTTATCACTTTCTCCGTATTTACTTATGATAATGCAGATCGATGGGCGAATTACAACAATAGCAGTCCAATTTCCTAACATATACATCTAGTGCTAAATCGTGGTTAACAAGTCGTAGTAAACGAACGACATACTTGGTACAGTTACAAGAGTTTCTTAAATCTAGTTTATGATATGTTTATAAAGTCAACAACTGAAAAGAGTACTTAACACACACATTACTTCTTGATTTAAAATTGTTTAAGTAGTACCTATACGTATATTTATCTATAAAGGAAGTGATCACAGGCTTAATGACGTTCCCCAGTATCCATCTCTGATTCCTGAACATTGATTATCTCCTCATTCCCATTTTTATTCGTGGCAATGTCACGCATTGGCTTGTAATATATTAGAATGTTAATTGGTTACTAAAAATTATTTAAGGTTAAGTGGGTTAGTTCAGTGTTAGTAGATAAACTGCATTCTCAAATAAATCTGCTTGAAGGCCTAATCCTTAGGCCTTGTCGTAGGCGATATGGCTCTTAATATTGTGCACAGAATAGCGGTTGTACATTCCCCAGATAGAATTCATCAGCTTCCCGTTGTACTTAGCTGGAGGGTTATCCTGCAAATCTGCCAACAACCAGAAAAGTCACGTTAAGATTTATTGCCAATTCCCTGGTTGCTCTTTTGAAAGCAGTAGGCACATAGTCATCTCCTACTAATCCCCCAGATTAGCTGCCCTTTCCATACAATAAATTAAATTGCCTGGCAAATTACTTTCTTCCATGCAGTCAAGGTTCCTTACTATTATTGCAACAGATTTCCGATCTCAACTATTGCAAACCGCTCCACACGGAAAATCCGAAACCAAATGACAAAACTTTCTAACAAATCTAACACTCTCATTACTACTAGTACCTAGATGTTATACAGCCGGTATAAAAATAGTTTACTACATATGAAGTGATTTCCTTTATTTATACCAAGTCTTTCTCCTAAACCAAATAAACCAATACTAAATATCATAAAATAATTTGCTCGATTGTGGGCAGTTGACTTTTTCTTGTTCGTGCTCTAACATTTTATATTCTCACTTGTGAGTTCAACTCTATACTTGAGAAAAAGTTGTCGGAAGAAACTAAATAAGTGTGCTATGCAGTTGGGAAACAAAGTTTCTGGATGTGTAATAAAATAAGAAAGGAAGCCATCCTCTTATCATGTGCATGTGGGAAGGACAAGTGTAAATTCTGGACTTGTACTATAGTATCTTATATAATCATAACAGAATATGTATTCCTCGGGCAAATATTTATATGCTATACTGTCTGTAAGGTCTTTAATTGATTTTATCTTGTGTACATGCAAGATTATTTCACAAGTGCGTGAATAAATCGAGTAGATCCAAAAGTTGAGGTCGTACACCGTAATCGTCAACATTTACTGTAACTGTTACATGTCCTCTAGTAGCCTTGTACTGATAATAGGTGAGCATATTTTGGTTTTATTTATATAGATGTGACTCACTCATCATACAGTTTAAAAGGCGATCTTGTGAAATACTTTTTATCATGATCCTTCGCAAATTCATTAGCCTAGTACCTATTATACCCTATACTGCCAAAGATACCAAGGGCAAAAGGTTAAGAGAATTTAGAATATGTATTGAAGACAGATAATTACTGTGATTTGCAGGTGTCACGTTGTTGTTGAAATTAGACGAACTCTGTTGCTCATTTTTGTCGCCACCGTTTAAACGATCCCTTACTTTATACGCTGCGAAAGCTCCCATTGGAATGGACGACATATCGTCTTCTTCTTTTCCACACCCTGCTCGCACATTTTTAAAACAACATATTAGTCCAAAGTTCAATCTGCCATACTTTTTCATATTTTAGTTTTATTTACGTACAAATAGTTACTAGATTTGAGTTGATAATTAGAGTTCTAATTACTGAGGCAAACTCATCTTGTAGCATAATGAAGCTGAGGCTATCTTTATATGTAACTATTTTTAATCATAACATTTAAATGTATTTTCTATTTACACATGCATTCTAAAGGGATATAACATTTACTGATATATATCTAGTATATTATATAACAACAAGAAATAGGAACTATAAATATATGGCAAGTTGTCTTCAAGGTTTGTCAGATAGTTCAATCTACTACACGAGTAAATTACGTAAGAGTGGATGAAGTAATAATCAGAAAGTCTGCAATCAAAGCGATTTTAACTCAAGGAAATAAAAATGATTTTATCGATACTTGTAAAGGACTGCGAAGAATAATTTTGTATGATAAATTAAATGATGGGATTGCCTCAGCCAAGGAAACTCAGAATCAACTCTAAATGTGACATAGCTTGTGAGAGATGTGAGTGATGTTAAGCATGAATGCATTTGGCATTAGGGTGGTAAGGCAAAGAAAGCAATGATGAATAGTTAGCAATAGCATGCGTTTTGACTCCGAAGATTCCATACCATCGTAGTGTTATACTGCTGATGAAAGTTCTACGTCTAAGCGTAAGTGCACTTGTGCATCAGGAGTAGTATGACTCTGTAGGTGGATACTTTGTATTTCCTATTGTTACGTATCTGTATGTCATAGTTAAATCCGAACTTACGTGGACAAGTATAAAACGAAGTGGAACTCAGTTTAACTTTTTGACTAGAAACGGCGCTCCGCTGCAAACGTTCGGCTTTGACTCTCATAAAAATCTCTATGGAAGTCTCCACGCAAGATTCGGAGACTATTGTGGAAAAAATGATGAATTCGATTTTAACTTCACTAAGAAAACCTTCTATTCCCCTAAGAATTCAGCGAATTGCGTATCGGTACAAAAAGTAATACTCTTAATCGGCAGTAATGATATCGTTCTTATATGAATGTAAGTAGTTGAGCTTTGAGCTTAAAATCCTCCTGACTTGAAATGAAATGAGTGAATCGAGGATCAATCTCTGAGATGAAAAAAATGATCTGGTCAGCAAATGAACTTTGCTTTCGGTTCAGATTTCAGATTGCTTCTAAGTTAACAAAATCAAAAAATAAATGTGAGCACTGTGTGTAAAGTAAAGACACTAGAGGACGAACACTTGTGATGAGGACGAAGTAGACAGCAAACTATTTCATTTCAGAATTGGTGCATTCGCTTTATACTTAACTCGTACAGATTATCATTCTCCCCTTATCAATAACAACCTTTCTTCTCCATAAGCCAAACCAGACCTTTTCATAACTGTAGTTGCTTATTATTTTTCAACACTTGCACGAACCCTCTTCAAATAAAGATCAAATATATATTCTGTTAGTTCTAAATCTTCAAGTAGAGATATATACAATTTATAATTACTGATATGTATTACTTGGGCTACAACAATATTTCCAACTGGATAAACTGGTTTGGATTTCACGTGATATGAGGCTGCCCTGTCATTACGAGAACTGACATGACATAAGTAAAGCTCCATTTTCTCATTTATTCTTTTATTTGAAGATGACAAACTTCTCTCTGGTGGATAAGGACAGATTCAAATTGTCCTGTCTATACTACCACTCATGTATATCAGATATAATACAGTCAAACAGCAATTCTAAGTATGCAAACACTATTAAATATATCTGGGGCTCGGTAAATATAGATGTACATTGGAATCTCCATTTACTTATAGTGCTTACTTATCAATCAGCCATTAATAGGGTGCTTATCAAAATAGGTACTCCTTTTCATGTATGACAAACATATTTGTTCAGGATGGAATAAGATAGGCCTGTCCTAACCAAACCTTCCGAAATCTTCTTCTCGACCAACAGACGTCCTCAGAATTTTATTACGTATTAGACAACTGAAATCTGTTTACTGCTTATTGCGTGTGCAACGCTAACAAATGCAAATCCCTGTTAATAACATAAAATCAACATTTTTAATATCGTTTTAATAATAGCTATTAAATCCTCACTTATATTGAGTATTGAGTATGCATGCTACCAAATAAGCATTAGTAAATGCAAATTATGAGCAATTATATACAAACTAGTATATATACATTTGTAACGTTTATATCGATTAGGATGTAGGGGAGTAGGAAATATTTTGCTTCAAGCAAAAACACAAATCTTCCAATTGAGTTGCAGCATCACTCGTCAATGCCTTTTATGATGAAACGAAAAACACATTTTTACGAACGCTAATTATGCTCATTCCCGTCTTGTGACTCTATTCCAATAACAACGATTGCTATCACTGTTAATAATTTATTATTTCAAATCTCGTTAACTATGTATAAGACTATGAAACAGGAAATATGAATTAAGCAAATTTTTTATATCGTTGAGCTAAATAGTTAAACTATAAGACCATAAAAGGAGTGAGTTCACAACTATTTCGCATTTAATACTATCGGTCCATTGTGAGTGTGACCCATGACTACTGATGTTACAGGGGGCCAACTAACTATACTATCATTAGTTGCCCACGCCCAGACCAATTTTTACATGACCAAGGGGCTAAATAAGTAAGAGTATTATAAAGAATTGAAGTCAATTTCAAGTCATCTTTTGTCGTTCGTTTACATAAATCTTGCTTTATCTGTTCCTTCAAAGATCCTCAAGTCAAATGCAATAATTTTTTACAATAAGTGTACTAAAGTACACTGATATGATTTGTTGTCAACGTCAACTTTGGGCCTGTAACTAAATTTAGCGGTGAGCGTCCATTTGTACCGGCTATAATGTAAATAGAATTAAGGAGCAAGTATGATATTTGTTTGTACATAGACTAGTATATATGAATGAATATGTATTGCATTGCATGTTCTATATGTAATCAAATGGAATTGACTGCTATAACGCTTTAAATGACATGAGCATGATTTTAATGCGCTTATTTTTCCATACTCAACTGAACTTTTACCCGAACTGCTCAAGCTTTTCTTAGCAACAACTATTCCCTTATATTTATTCCTAATACTGTTTGCTTATATACACTGCATTACAGACTACTGACATTTAGACATAACACTGGTAGAAATACATTATTGGCAAGCGTATTTGTAAAAACACGATATAACAAAGTGATAATTTAAACGTGGAAAGGTTTTTTCTATTCGCAGAATCACTCTCCAAGTACGTAGCACCACTATTCATTAGAAAAAATTAAACATTCAGATAGTAATGCATTCATATTTGAGAGGTCAGAGTGCAAACGTTCGCTATCGCCGCTACCGCATAATTTTCATATACAAATTTTTTACTTTGGTAGTAATTTCAACCGAATCAAACTTATACTAAGTTTTTTTTGCTTTTTATTTACGGAGAAAGTGGTTAATTATAATATTGCTCAAGGTGCCTTAAAATGTCATGTTGCGTTTCAAGGCACCTTGATATTGCT
>JABASH010006894.1:0-10078 GCA_019776445.1 Tomocerus maximus
TTGCATTTTCATTAGGTATTCTATATTTAGCAATGTTGACATTATTTTTTGTTGATGAATATTAATAATATACGTTTTCTCTATCTGTATTCTGTATACAATCATGGTGCTTGTTTATAGCTAAGTACATTTGGACATTATTACATATTAATATTCTTTTAATTTTTACAGTGGAAAAGGAGAAGTTATAGATGTTAACTGCGTTACTTTGGTCCTGGCTATTTTAAATATCGGTGGCTTTTCAAAAATACAAGGTATATTTGATCAAATGTCTGGTCTAGGAATTGGGGCTGAAGCTATGGGTGGAGCTGGAGCTATAGGAATACAGAGCGGAGCACGTGCTTTTATGGATTCAGTCACGAATACATTGCTCAATGCCTTATGGACTGGTGTTAAATACGTTTCATCTCCAATTTACATTAGTCCCGACGTTTTCGATGATCGTATAGTGTCTGCTAAAAAACGGGAATTAGAAACCTTAGCAGGGAAAAATAAACTTTTAATAACTTTCATAAATGACGTCAGTGTGGTTGATTGGGACGAAATACAAAGATTAGAAATAGATGAACCTAAAAAGTACGATGAAATGAAAAAATTAGACTTGAATTCGCTGCTAAAACGAATTCCAAGAAAAGATAGTGCCAATGTGGAGGAATGGGTGCCGCGCAGGGTACACCCTCTCCCATGTTTTTGGTTTAATTCCAACCTGTGAGAAATGGGGAGCAACTGAGAAAACGTCAGCTTAATTTTTCACGTAAAGATTTTGATGTAATTTCTATTTGAAAATACCACTTCCCCCACTGGAGGTGAAACACTGGTATCTAAGGACGAATTGACAGAACTGAAGGAAATTTTTCATTCAGGTTTCTGACCGTCGAAATCGAACCATCAGTTACTTATTTCAGTCGTTTACAGAAAACCAATTAATAATAATTTCCTTGCTCTAACACACAGTGATAAAATTTATCTCCACAAAATTGACAATATCATAAAATGCTTAACAAATGAGGGGAGACTAATGTTTTAGAGGAGGCTTATACTTCATTGATCAACTTCATTTAGATCTGTCCCCTAGTATTTCAATTCTTGAATAGTATTAATCTCTGAAATGAACTAAGTATGTATTAAAATATAATATTTAATAAAATTTAGTAAATAAGATTTTTACCCGTTTTATAATAATAATAAATGTATCTCATTGCCATGTCAATATTACGGCTCTGTGTTTCAGAGAATACAATTACAATATAGTAAGTCCAATGTTTGAAAAATGCAATAGGCTAATCTAATAATTTGTAACGGTTTTAAGCTATCCTGAATAAAGCCTTCGTAAAAATAAATATTAGTCTGCTTAGAGCTGAACCAGTGCCTTTTTGTATAATTTAGATATTGTTTTGAAATCTATCTATAATTCAATGTTATATGTCAATTTGTAAATGCATGCAAAATTAAACAAATCATAATAAATATCATGTTTTAGTGTGCGTGAAAAATATTTAATTTATTCGTATTTACAAATTTTACGCCAAAATCTTTTAAAGTAGCGAGATGGACAAAACATTCCAACATTTACCTTTGATTTATTTGCTTAAATCCGCATGCAAAATTTCTTGCTTCTAATTATCAATAAATACCAACTCAATTTGCATTTTGAAGACTGAAGTCCGAAGAAGACCAGAGGGATATGGACGCGTCTAATTCATTGTCATTCTGACCCTCCTAAAATTAATAATAAAATTCTGGTAGAGTGTATAAAAGTTTATTTCGTTTGATTAATGCATCTTACGCATAATGACAATATGGTACTAACATAATACAATTTTAAATATTAAAGTGCATCATTCGTATAGAAATTCTAAAATAGCACTTATAAGAAAAACTATTGCAAATAGTGTTCCTTAATCCAGATTTATTAATATGTAGTACAAACAAGATTTGGAAGGCTAAATACGTGGATTACGTATCAAATTATAGTACCTACCCATGCAGTGTAGTACACCTAAGGTGTTTCCTTAAATACTTCTGAACTACATTAACAGCAATATTTCCTCATATTATTTGTAACTTTTAAAAAATTAACCTATAATTACACTACCTACAGTATGGTCAGTCATAGTAGCACAATCTTCTAAATCTCAGCTGCACATGTCCTTTGTCATAATTACCATGCATTCATAAACTGGATCACCATGTGCAATAATCTGTAATCTGTAACCATCTTTGTATTTTGTATCTATGATGCGGGACTACTACTACACACGATTACTGTACACATATTTCATTTGGGTACAGTGAACACTGAATAAACTTTGATAAAATGCTTTCAGGGATGCTAAAATTTCAATTCGTTAACGATAAAATAAAAACTCGACACACAAGTGATATTTGGGAATTCTTGTAATGAAAGCGAATGACACAGCATAGAATCCACGACGAAACCTATTAACAATATTTGACGTTAAAAGATCTTTACCCCGTTAAAAAGGACTTGGCAGCGAATTTATAAGATTGTTTATACTGGGCATGATTTCAAAGCAAAGGAACATCATCATTTTATTTAGTATTAAAAATTGCCTGAAATATCTCAGCAGTCAATAAGCATTGCTTTGATTAAGTTAAAAAGAAATATTTACAAAGTTTTGAAACGTAATTCATTTCGTTTATCAACAATTAATAAATTTCCTGAAATCTGACGGTGACTGTTGACTGTACTACGGTACAGCATTCAAATTTTGCGCTTCGTATTTAAATATGAGGATATGATTAACAAGTGCATTGTCCACATTATACTATAAAGCACTCTTAAAGTACAGCTATTAAGTAGGTACCTACTTAGAAAAGTTATTATCTGTTGAGATAAAGAGATTACTAAAAGAAATTTCTAAAGATACCACGTCAGTTTTAGTGTAAATGTGTAATAATATCTAACTGTGAAGTTTTCAATCTAGTAAAAGTTTAAAACAGAAAAATTACATCATGCTTTTGGACACAAATTAGGTGTGTAACTATTTTTTTCGTTTGACAAATTATTTTCTGGAAGTTAACCGGTGATACACGATGATGAAATACGGCCGATGGATGTCTTAAAGGACAGGAGAGACTCCCCTTCGTTTGTGCTGATAGTAAACATCAAAAAAATATTTTTTCAGAAAATGGCCATCGGGTGAGTGAGAATTTGTACATTAAGCATCTCAGGAGAAACAAACATTAAAGATTAAATCGTAGGATACAATTTCAATGTCAAAAATTTGAATGGAGTCTGAGTTCTCCTATTTAAGCTCAGAAAGTTTCCTAAGTGGTTTAACAAAAATTTGACACCAGAATCTATTTTTTGAATGATGAATTTATACGATATTTAAAAATGAGACAAAAAATGTTTAAACGGTCTTTAAAGTTTGTTTCCTAAAATTTGGCTTTAGAATCATGACGATTTGTGCAGAAATTAATCGCATGTGTACATGATTATAGAAATAGCGATTAAAAATATTAAAAACAGTTTTTAAAGAAAAGCAACTACAATCATAAATATTTATAAGCTACAGGAGCTTAATTAAGAGTGGTATCACACTAGGGACGCAATTATCAACACTATAAAGATAGCCTTATAATTTACTTTAGCAAATTAAAAAGCAAAAAATAAATATCATTAAACGCAAGAATGTCTACAATTAGCATAGAGAGCTGATGGGACATCGAAAACGTACTTTTGGACTGTGAGAAAATGTCTTTGGCTAGTAATTGGGCATGAAGAACATACCCATGACCAAAGTGAAATAATATTGACCACTGAGTATACCGTCAGTATATCGATTTAATTACGCACATTGTGCACGTACCCTAAAATAAAATCTTTTAGTAATTGACTGACAGAACATTATTGGTACGACCTACCTATGATTGACTTGTTTGTGAAACATATTCATGAGCGTCAGGTAAATTTGTTAGGCCAGTCGCACATAAAAAAATTTCTTGCCCACTACTGTACTGCTACGGTTTAATTGCTAGTATACAGTATTGACACTGTTTATCTGAACGAGTTCTAAATCAAAGGGAACAAACAATAGTGTATACAAAGGTTCAATAAGTTCACCAGCTTGAAATTTTTATATTTCAAATGTCTTGCACCATGGCAGTCAAATAGCTCCTGACGAGTTGATTATACCACATTTCCTCACATCCCGACATTCAACATTTGTCATTTATTATAATACAGATTCATTCAGTACATGCAAATTAGATGAATAATGAAATTGTTAGATTTTAAAATGGAATAATTGCAAGGGTTTAGTCCTCAATGAGAACCTACATGATAGGATAAAGATTTGCATATTAAGAAAAAGAAAGTGCAAAAATCAATTACAGGCATTTATACAATTATTTATACAAAATGAAGTAAAGGTGCTGAAACTTGTCAAACTGTAAATTTTAAGCTGCATGCATGATGCAACATACTGTTATGCAATATGCAATGTCATAATTGATTTAAATATATTTACAAAAATATTTCAGCCTTGCAGAAAAGTTTTTTAAACAGATTAACAAAAATTAATTGTAATGAAATTTAAAATTCTCTTTGGCTATATTTCCTTTAGTGAATTGTTCTAAATTTTTAAATAACGATAGTTGCAGAAGTAAATGTTAAAAATTAAATCAAGACGAGACTGAAATAGAAAATAGCAAAAACTCTAGCAGCACAGCTCTTCAGAAATAATAAATTAATAAAAAAAATACAAAGCACTACTGCATAAGCTTCATAAATGACACCATAACCTGGTTGGTTTTAATTTTGCAGCTTAGTGCATGAACATTTAAGACCTGCCATTATGCTCACACATCGTCACATGTCTCCGGATTCAACGTTCCAACTAAACTCATATACATAATTATTAAATGATTTTGAAGAATCAAAATCCCGTACCCATACCTCCTCAGGATCTTCATCTTCATCATCATCAATACCTATTTCTTCCACCATATAACTTGAGTCATGTGCTGGCCTAGTACTAGGATCCAATTTCATCAGTCCTTCTCTCGCTGCACGATTATTTGGATCCAATCTAAAAATATTTACATTTTAAAATTATAAAAGCATTTTTATTTGACAGCAATCTATGGCTAGTACGAACCATCAGGCAAATAAGAATATAGAAAATTCAGGAATGAATTTAATTATTGATAGCAATGTGGTAGGCCACTCAATAAAAAAGTTAGTGTCCGCAATGAAAACTTGTTTCCAAAATGTTTTCAAAATGGAAAACAGTCTTCATATTTGAAGGTAATACAATAATATATTACAAACAAGACACGCTCAGTTTAATTTGCTATACTTAATATATTGTCCTAATAGTAGTGTCTTCCAATTTTTAATTAAGTAATTCACGGATAGTTTACTTACTTCAGTGCTATAGCAAAATGATCTGCAGCTTTATCATCGTTTCCCACTTTTATTAGTAAATCTGCAAGTCTGTTGTGTACAGATGGGGGATTAAGTCTACTTTCAATTTGCTTCAATAGAAGATTCAGTGCACCAGTCAGCTGTCCTTCCTGAAAATGAGGTGAACAAAAATAGTTAATTCCAGAAGATCAATT
Source organism: Tomocerus maximus (assembly GCA_019776445.1). Lineage (NCBI taxonomy): Eukaryota > Metazoa > Arthropoda > Collembola > Entomobryomorpha > Tomoceridae > Tomocerus > Tomocerus maximus. The sequence goes on from JABASH010006894.1 coordinate 5,590, forward strand.
CAGATTTGCCACTATGTTGGTGGACCAGCGTATTTTCAAAACTTATTACTTAATTCAAATAATAAATGTAAAAATAGATTACCTCTTCTAATATATCGACTAACATGAATACAGCTGGCAAAAAACCCCCATCAAGATTAAGAGCTTTATCCAAATATGCCTTAGCCTTGGGCATGGTTACGGTATCCTTGGTCAATGGTTGAGCACACATCTGTAAATTATTGATATTGATAAACAAATATGTATTGTTTCCTTAACATAACTCCATAAAAATACAGCCAAGTAGTTGGCCAAAATCAATAAAAATTGAATTTGTGATTACCGTTAAAACTCTTGCAGATTGACCCAATTTCTTCAACCCTGCTGTGGCTATGGTCATGGCATCACGATATCGATGCATGGCCATATAGCAATCAAAGATTCCTTTCTGTGGTTCAAAACGATTTGGAAAAAGCGTGGAAGCTTCTCGAAAACACGGAAGGGCATCTTGACTATTTTTCATATCCAAATAAATATTTCCTTTGCAAATTAAGGCCTCTGGACTTTTAATACCTTGAATTAAGTTAGCCTGAAAAATAACCAAATGTCAATATTCATTTTTCAAAATTTAGAAATTTTATTTTACAAGAATTTTTTATAAATGAAGTACCTTTTCTGCAAAATGAAGAGCTTTAGGATTTCTATTAGTAAGTTGGCAATAATAAGCCATAGCAAGGTAGGGTTCTGATTTTGTGTCTGTGAAGTTGTAATCAAATAGTTTATACGCTAACTTTTCTAACTCTGAAGTTCTTTTCTCAGCCCATAACAAAAATCCGAGTAACTCCATGCCATTGAAATTACAGCAGTCGTTCATGTGTGCCTGTTTCATTAATTTAATCCAAAATTACAATTCTGAGGAAAACCTGAGGGAAATAATAAATTATTACCACTCGAAGAGGGCTAATTCCAGATTGGTAATCTCCAGTCATTGCGTATGTAGTTCCGATTGCGACCAAAAGTGTGTGGTTGTTTTGGAGTGCAGTTTTCTCCTGTAAGTGACTGTAGACATTTAGAGCTTGAACATAGTCTCTACAATGGAATGCGGCAGAAGCTTTTAACCACGAGTTAAACCTGAAATCAGATCATTATAATACAAAAATTAAGTATTTCCACAACTTTTTATTATTAAAATCTAAATAACACACATAATAACAATAAATAGAATTAATAGAATTTAGAATATTCCAAGTGAATACTCTTACCAGTCTCCATAAACCATTTCTTGAGTTTTATTTTGAACTATGCTTTGGATGTCCGTCTCTTTTAATCCAAGCGACATTAATGCTTCAGCAGCGTCCATAGCCATCGGACATTCCTATTATACAAAAAATAACTGTTATGTAAAAATGACAACATTAATAATTAATAAATTGGAGGACAAATTACCTTGAGAACTTCTTTAAATGATGTGATAGCTGCGCGTTCCATTCCACTTTGAAGATAAAGTCTTCCTAGGGCCATGTTAATCCTAACAGTTCGTTGTTTCGCTGGAATACTCTGCAGCGTGCTCAAAGCTTCCAGTGGCTTTTTGCATTGCATTTGGCACATATACACTTTATATTTTACATCTATAGAATAAAAATAAATTAATTTTGGACTTTCACAATAATTAAAGAGGATACAGTGTCTGAGTGGTAAAAGTGAGGAATATTTAATATTTCATAATTGTAGCATTAAAAAGAATTACCATTATGAAAGTCTGATGATAAGTGATCTTTAAACTGAGGAGAGAATTTTGACAAAGATTTGTACATTTGAATCGCTCTCTTATAAAAGCTTTCCGCTCGTGGAAAATCAAACAGTTGAAATGCTGAATCTCCACAAAATGTGTAAACCTGGATTTGCTCGACGTCTGTAAGTATACTGTCTTTTAGCTTTTCAGACAACGTGATGACAAAACTCCCCTGTTGGTAAAATTCACAAAAAATCGATTGATGCAATAAATGGCATTACTAAAAGTTTTTAGAAAATAATTAAAATAGTATTTTTCTTACCAAAGTAAGAACGCTTGAATAAAGTTGCTCATGGAAGAGATTATAAAGTTGATTAAAATAAAAGGATCGCGGAATTTGGTAATCGTCAACAGGAATACCGAAACTATCAGACGCATCTGTACTGGGCGTCATAAAAGCCATTGGTGACGAGCTTCCAAGCACTGAAATACCTGCCGGAATCGGCATGTTTGGTGTTTTAAAGGCACTCATTTTCTGTTTTTCAAATTATACACATCGAAAAGCAACAAAAACCTTCACAACTGAAAAAATTAAATAGATACAACGTAAGTAAAACACTGGTGTCACCACACAACAAAAATGTACAAATAATAGAAATGATTAGATACCACACGCCATACATCAAAAAATATCAAGTCAAGGAGCAAAAACTGGTTTCAAACGCAATGCAGGACCATTATTTACACTTTAATCATTCGAAAATTTAATTTATTTATTTTATAGTATCTATTGTATCGCATCCTATTAAAAATGGTAAACCCTTTGAATACAACATCGGCAAATCCTTACAATACAAATACGGAAAAATTACTCCTATTACCCAATTATTTTTCTCCTGATTTTGCTAATCACTAAAGAAAACTATATGAAATGCAATTATTTACGTCATACAGATTGTGAAATAGGACAGAGATTACAATTGAGTGCAATGTATTTTTGTTGAAACTAACTGTAGCTATTGTATACTTCGTAACTCTCAAGATATAATTCTTTATATTATAACTTTGGTTTATATCAAGGTCTAGTGTAGTTTTCATAATTCTATGGCCAGAGAAACGTAACTCCTCGTCAAACCAAAGACAAAGCCACCATAATAATTAATCACAAGGATAATACAGCCCGACCCGACAATAAATTCTAGCTGTCTGCCAATTAATTTCGGTATTAGAAATGCACCCTCACCCGAGTGACATATCCCTACTGAATTGCAGGCGGACAGCTAGTGGCTATAGAGGTGTGGAAGGGCACGGGTCTAAAGTTAAAGTAAATAAAGAAGAATACTGTTCATGTTCAATCAATTGTTGGAAAAATTCTGGGATTAATGTAACCTAATGTACGCCTGTACTGCCTAATATACCTAGACCCTCTGACTGAAGTCATACACATAATTTTGCCTGCCCAGAGTGGAGTTTTATGCCCGAGCAGACTTTTCCAGAAAAGTGGTAAATGAATATAATAATCCGTTTTGTAACTATTTAAATCATTTAGTACCCAAAGTATTTTGAAAAGTAAAAGCCCAAAATTGATGAACAGTAGATACTTTTATCAGCAGAAATACTGATTCAAAAAGCCTTTACCTTTAGTAGCTATACTATACGTGTCCCCTGTCAATTTTGTTTTGATTAAATTTAACTCTGGGTTTTACAATGTGAGGACTTACTACTGAGTGCTTGGGAATGCATTCCTGTTATTAGCAAATTTTTTCTATTCCTTTTGAACATGCAATATTTATACTTACACGTAAGAGTTAAAATAACTACCTAGTAGGCAAATTGCAACTTTAAACGTAATCAGCCAATTTCTAGAGTCTACGTAGCATGCACTATCTACGATACTATATGCGTGATAATTATGACAGTTGACTAGAATGGTCAAACAAAACATCTGAAGTCTATTTACCTTAAAGGCCGAACTGACTGCTGCAATCGAAATATTCGCAGTGAATACCTAAAAAAGTAGTTGATTCTTGTTTTAGTTGAGTAGTAAACAAGTGTCCTTCATACGCCTAACTTCGTTTCACTTTATTTCGGATTCTTTAACTACAACATTCTACCTCCATTGATGTCTTTTGTGTTTGTCAAGTCGATTTTATAGACATTTTACAATAGCAATTGTGAAAATAAATATCCTCCAGTTTGAAAGTGCAGCGAATTTAGTATGTCTGGCTATAAGCGACAAAGATGGCGTCGACGTCGTCTTTCTTCAACTCCAACCACAACATCTTGCAGCACCGTCTCAGGCAAAATTAAAAACATAACATGGGTAAGATTCCTTAGGATTTATATTATTTTCTTCATTATTGAAACAGCACAAGACGATATTGCTGACAGTAAACTTCGTATAGATTATTTACGATTAAATGGATCCGTTTAATTTATTTTAGTGGCCAAAACCAATTGTTTGTAAAATGTAAAACCTAGTAATACGGAAATCAACATAAAATAAATAAGTAACGTTTTAAGAATAAGCAAAAGCAGTTAAGCAGCTTTATAATCAATGATGTTCATTATATTTGGCAATTATGTCTTACAGAATTATTAACAAACATTCCTTAATTATTTAACATTCGCAATAGCAACTAACTAATCATTTAGTAGTTTGAGAAAAATTTTATACTTTTAAGGCTGCCTGGTCGATACGGTTGCTTAGCAACGGGCAGTAACGAGTAATTTTACTACAGGGCTAAGGATAATAAAGAAACCCAGTCTGTAGAATTA
>JABASH010006895.1:0-10077 GCA_019776445.1 Tomocerus maximus
TTTAGAAAGAAACAAGTTTAGACACTTTTCTTAATTTCGCCCGCATATCATGTACATATTGCAATAAATATGCTTACAATTTCTAATGAGATTACTATTGAATATTGATACATGGCAATAGGTTAATATGAAATAAAAACTATTTTGCTGAATACTTTGACATAAACCTATTGATGTATTTTTAGTAATATTTCTCGCGTAGCTGGCTTCGGTGAAGTATAGTGAGATGGTGAGACTTGAAGCAAGTATTTTATTTTGATTGAATATGCTATCTATATAAGTACTTCGTATTATGTACCTATAATTACTCGAGTGAATGTTAGTTCTCAGCTTGGTGTTGCTCTCTTTTGTGCCATTGTCAAAATTGGAAGCAAAAAGAGTGCATTCTTTCTCAGATCCTACAGACATGAGAACTATTTATAATATATGGGTATACAGACTGGCATTTATTTATAGGAATCGAGGCTATAGTATTAGACTGTAATGGAGTGTGAGCCAACTTAGTGGTAGTCTTTCTGTGTGATTGTGAGGAGATTAAGTGGTAATCTTATGCAAGTGTTACGTAAGATATAAACAAAAAAGAAAGAGACAATAACAGAACGAAGTGAGCAGTGGAGAATAGCTAGTATAGAATTGAGTGCACCGGCAGTGGGTCTCTCTTTCAACTTTGTTGATGTGTACACACATGTTATGTTACGAGTGCCACTTATAATACCGTCATCCTCTACTCTCTCCACGTACCTACCTTACAAAGATGAAAATACTCCCAAATTATCTTATTTTTCAATTCAACAAGTACAAATTCATCGTAATGCTTACTTGAGATGCATTTTATCTGCAGTTAAACTTTAGCCGTTAGCTTTCAAATCCTTTGCATGAAATTGCTTTGACTTACATACTAGAAATTTACCAGCACTCAATCAAATAATCATACAAATGTAAAATGCTTACAGTCGAACGACTACTATACCTCAACCTAACCCGAACGAGCATCGCTTTCATTTAATTTTATACATTCAACTTAAAATTCACATAGAAATAAGGCAAACCCCAATAAAGCTCATAAATGGCAGTTGTAATTGAAAAGGTGCTATCATTGCCTATTCCCAAATGCTACTGAATGAACTAAGTATTGAGTGAGACATTTTATATTTGTGTTATTGCAAGTTATTCTACTTTTCGTGATTGCAATTAGAAAAAAAGTCGGTAGTTTTGGTAAAAGGGACAAATGGCTGTACAATTCGATCTTTATCTACGTCCTTCCGCTGCTTTCACGTCAAAATAACTACACAGCTTGAGCTGAAAAACTCCTTAGACTTGTTTTTCTGGTTAGATAATCGTATGTATTATTTATCGATTTCTGTATTGAATTTGATAAGTTAGGGTGTATTTAAAGGTGACTTGGTTTCGTATTTTGATTTATATATATACATTATTTGTCATTTGACTCATGCTTTCTATGTCGAGAGTCTCAGTAAACAAACATAGTCTTAATTGAGCGTGCAATTTTTGATTCAATAACTGATTTGACTTTGAAAAGAAACCACATTATGTACATTACTTTATGACATTACCACAATTACAACATTGCAGTAGACCTAAATCGCCGCAGCACACTCTTTAATTCAATAAGAATTTCGACAGGTTTTTTGTTAGTCAAGGTGGTTTACTTTGGTTTCGTTTTCCAACTTTGGTTTCGTTTACACGATAACATTGCAAGGATTCGTTAGTATTTCAATGGTACGGCTCTTTCTGCACTACAGAGGCTAATTGGTTCCATTTAAAATACTAAACGCACACAAGTACACTAACTTCTATTATGGTGTAAACGATGTGCTAAATTGGTTTATTTTATTCCCCAATTCATACAGATAAATTCTTTTGCTCTTCATTTTATGACTGTTGGGATCCTCAAGATTTTAATTCCAAGTACCAAACAAATCTCTCTAGCTTATTGTAGTACTACTAAATGTAGGGTAGCATTAGGTAATACAAGCCCAGATTTGTATATAAATGTAAAGTAACACATTCAAAATGAGTCTCACTCTCTAATTACAACATTAATTAACCAGACCTAGATTGATTCATCAATTTGCGAACTATATTTATTCTTTGTCATTTATCAAAATTATGCAATAAATTGTCAAATTTTTGGCAAACCCTCCATGTACCTCTTACCTAATCACAGTCCATAATATTTTTGTTATTTGTTAATAGCCCTAAAAAGCCATTAAAGAACAATTTTAAGTACCATGCACAAAAGTGTGTACCTAAACCTGGTAACAGATGTAACACCATACAATTTTGGATCCAATCGGTCCTAGAACAATTTTGTCCCAAATATTTTATACAATTATGCGCTACAAGTAAATTGATGAGACAAATACTAATAGAGACAAGAGTTTAATCAGTTGTATTATAAACATTACATTACGTAATCGGGGTCAGGTTTAGAATGTGAATAAAAGTTGACCGCATCAATACGTTCATTAATCACGATTTTTTCACTTACCTATATGTACTGAATTTATCTTGCAGCAACTATTGGTGACTCTAAATCTATGTACTAAGTACTCGGAGTCTACTGAGTACTAATTCAATGTACATATTTATTTACAAAGCAGGCTTTGATTTAACATTTAATCAGCTTACACTCGTATTTGATTAATTAATGACAAAAATTAAATATCATATAAAGTCTGCCAGTCACCACAGGGGATTGCACATAGAAACATAGCTATATTGAGATTGAATTGTGGAACGACCAAAAGTAAAGCAAAGATAAATTCAAAAGTGTAATGACGAAGGCACATTCTCATTCTTCGACATAATTTTAAAGCAAATCCGACAAAAGTATTACATGTCATGCTTATGCAAATGTTAGCATTATACTCTCATTATTTCGCTATACATTAATTTTTCCGTAAAATTGTGATTTGGAGGCTGCACTCTCAAAGTTGCAAAAGAAGGAAGCTGAGTTATTATAAGTCATAGCGTGTCATTTATTTTACTTATGAAATGAGTTCTAATTGCAAAAAAGGGAAATGAGCACTGGTTCCACATATTTGTAATCAATAGCTAGAGTTTTTCTGCAGAAACTAGTAGAAGAGCACATGGCCATCTCATAATAGCCTGCGAAAAAGATCCTCGCTGTGACTGAAGGAAAGAAATTAAGGAATTAGTGGGAAATGATCTCTCCGTCTCACACACTCTAAACGGCACAATTGAGCTCAACTACCTTAATCTATTGAGAAAGACAGTCTAATGATAGAACATTAAAATTAGTAGTTAACTGAAGTTACCTTACCCTCCTTTGTAGTTACAAACATAAAATCACATTATTACTGTCGCAACTTTGGCATCCTACATACCTACATGCATGATATGTGCATGCAGCATTATAGGGCGCATATTTAATTTTATTCAGTTTGGTTAGCAAAGTTAAGAGTAGTAACCAATATATTATTATAAGTAAATGTGACGTAGTGTGATTTACAATTAGTCGACTGCTGCGATCATCGGGATCTTAGATACTACATTCGTCAAGTATTATGACTTGACGATGACGACTGATACTGACTTATCCATGCTATCTCAGTATGAACAAGGTATTAGTAAACGGTAGAAAAATTACGTAGAATATCTATAACCTCACGTAATGCATGCGAATCCACCTAATCATAAAACTTGGTTAAAGGTGAAATGACAAACGAGACAGCGCTCAGGTATATAAAGTCTCTGTCTTCTTCTACCTTTACAAACAGTCTACCCACGAGATTTCCTTCGATCGAGTCTCTAGGCTCTCTTCTTTCAAATATAAATAACTTTTGTTTTCTTCTCTTCTTTACCAGAATTGTTGTTTTCCACAAGGATTTACTTTTTTATTGCCCATTGTAGGCTCTCGCGTTATGGCCAAATTCGTAAGTTCTATTCTTCTCCCGAATATTTCATTCTCCAAATTCATAAACTCAACTTTTCATTATTAAACACCTTTTTGTGCCACTGTGCGTCTTAAATCACTGAAAAATCATTTATTGCCAATAGGTATTGATTGTGTGTCTGGCCGTGACAGTAGCTCACTTCGCCCAAGCTGACTACCTCATTAGAAGACGTAGGGGAATCCAGTCCGGAGGAGGATGTGTTAGTGGCGGAGGTAGAAACATTTTCATTTATCGCCCAAATCACTTCAAAATTCGTTACTTAAGATACATTCTAATTTATAGGAGGTGGTGGGTATGGCGGAGGCGGGGGTAGCGGTGGTGGAGGTTTGTTTGACCAGCAGTAAAATTTTGTAAATGCCATAATTATCCGTAATCATCCTAATATAAAATCTCTTTTCTGTTCTAGGTGGATATGGAGGCGGCGGAAGTTCCGGAGGGGGATCAGGTAATTCATTTATTATCTGACTAATATCCTTTTTTCTAAAGCGCAAAGCATGACCTTCATTTCTTTTTTATTCAAGGAGGCGGAGGCTATGGTGGTGGCGGAAGCTCTGGTGGTGGAGGTTAGTCTTTAGCCTATTACAGTTATTTAAAAAATCCAAAATTTCGACAAGATATTTAATATTTTTTGTTTGAATAGGAGGGTATGGTGGTGGAGGATCTGGAGGCGGCGGCGGCGGTAAAGGAGGTGGAGGAGGTTAGTTTACGGAGTATTTTATGCATGAACTACTGATTCAACTAGATTCATCAGTTTATTAAAAATGTTTACTTGTTACTAAAGGAGGATATGGAGGAGGTGGCTCTGGAGGAGGTGGCTCTGGAGGCGGTGGTGGAGGAAAAGGAGGAGGCGGTGGAGGTACATGATATAAATATTATAAACAACATACAAAACTATATACAAATCCATTTCACAACACATTTTAACATTTACTTACGAATTTGTAATTTTGTCTGACCAACTAACTTATGCCCACCAAGGAGGCTTCGGTGGTTTTGGAGGAGGATTTGGAGGGTTTGGAGGAGGTACGAAATGTTTTTTCAAGAAGAAATTGCACAAATTTTTCTTAAAAAGCACCAAATACTTCTAGCCCTGTTTAGCACTTTTATCACTATAATTTATTACACCACGCTGACACACACATGCATGATCTGCAAAATTACTTAGTGTAGGAATTAATTACCATAATTTAAAACTATTAAATTTTTATTCACAAAAGGAAGTGGAGGCTATGGCGGTGGTGGTAGTAGTGGCGGAGGTGGAGGTGGATACTCCGGTAAATTGCACTCATTTAAAGAATCAACAGTAGCCAACACACATTTGTCTGTCTGACAGACAATTCCAAATATTTAGGATGTAATTACATGTTAGTATTTAATTTGAAGGCGGTGGAGGTGGAGGTTCAGGCGGAGGTGGATATGGTGGATCAAGTAAGTTTTTTATGCAGTCGTTTTAGATATTGCACCTTATTTTGTATTCCACCATTCTATAACTATGAACTCTTCATTTCCTGTCTTTGCATGAATGCACTTTCATTTCTTCACATTGCACATTATTCTTACAGGCGGAGGCGGTGGAGGTGGTCAAGGAGGTAAGAAAATGACGTCTCAGCCAGGTAACTTGCATCACAACGCGCTGGTGCATGACACACAGTTACCTTCCAAAGGAGCATGAATCACATTGGCACTAACTAATATCATTCCCTATTGAATTGTGTACTCAATAATTTTCTCATCTTTCCAGGTGGTGGATATGGCGGTTCCTCTGGAGGCGGAGGAGGTACGTTAACAAAACCATAATTAAAATACTCAAAAATTCACATTTTTCATGCGATTTAAATTCATAACTGTTATTTGTGTTCAATAGGAGGCTATGGCGGAGGTGGAAGTTCCGGCGGAGGTGGAAGTTCCGGCGGTGGTGGCGGATATGGTTCAAGTAAGTTTATTTCTTTCTGATACGCATTCGTAGATTCTAGTTGCCCACAATTAACTCACGCATAATCTAAGACGCTTATCACCACGAATGCACCATCAAATATTCCTATTGCACATGCTTACAGGCGGAGGAGGAGGAGGTGGAAGCAGCGGTGGTTATGGAGGAGGTAGTCAAGGAGGTAAGTAAATCAACGATTCACAAAAATTGATTCACATTTTCACGTCACGCTGGTGCATGGCACTTTCAATTGCATGTTGGCTCAATTTTTGCACGCATAACAATCAGGAGGCGGCGGAGGAAGCGGAGGATACGGAGGATCCGGAGGTGGATCATCAGGAGGGGGTGGTTCTTACGGGGGATCAGGGGGAAGTGGGGGCGGTGGTTATGGAGGCGGTGGACAAGGAGGCGGCGGGGGTGGAAGTAAGGGAGGACAAGGAGGCGGAGGAGGAGGCTATGGAGGTGGCGGACAAGGCGGAGGTGGAAGTAAGGGTGGGCAAGGAGGCGGGGGTGGGGGAGGATATGGAGGCGGTGGACAAAGCGGAGGTGGAAGCAAGGGTGGGCAAGGAGGAGGTGGGGGTGGATATGGAGGTGGCGGCGGACAAGGAGGAGGCGGCGGCGGTGGAAAGGGAGGATCAGGAGGTGGTGGCAGCAGTGGCGGTAACGAAGCGGAGATTTTTTTCTTTTTTGCTAACAAAAATTAAGCTTTGCATGGAAGTATCAATTTGCCTTGCATGATTCACTATTGTAGATTTAATTATAGGGGGTAGTAATAAACAAGGCCTCGGTGAGGTTGTTTGTGGGTGGTTCGGTTGAGAAGTTCAAAAACGTTATGCATGCAGCACAGTTCATAGTTATTTTGTCTATAAAGGATATGGTGGAGGTGGAGGAGGTCCAAGCAGTCAATATGGCGCCGGTACAAATGGAGGTTTCTAGCACATAAATAATTTACAACTTAAAATCTTTATAAATGTATTCTTAATTTAATTGTATAATATTCAAATTTCTTGCAGGAGCATATGGTGTACAGGGGTAGACCAAAACAGTCACATTGGGGGAAAGGGTTTTTGCAAGCGTCTTTTACTTTGCCATTACAAGAAACTCTTTCGACGTTTCAAGCGCCAGTTTCCACAGTATTTTCAATCCTACTATACCATTCCTTAAAAGCCTAGAAATACATTAATTTAATACTTACTTTCAGAAAGTATTTTGATTGACTACATTTTAAATGGCATATCCTTTGTATACTAGTTTGTATGCCGCTTATATGTGAAGTATATGATGACAGCTGGAAATCTACCTTACCATTCATTCCTTTTTGTTATAATTTATAAGTTTGTAAACACTTTAGCTAAAACTTTCACCATTTCAGATTTCTATAGACTTGTTATTAAATGTCATGAAAATATATTTTATATAGATACATACATACGTATTAACTAAATATACACGCCATATTTAACAGTTTCATTACACTCATTACTGTACGAAAGAAAACATGTCAAAATTTATAGTATAACACTAATACTAAAATAAGTATGTAACAAACAAGTTTCAAAACAATAATAAATGACAACACAATATTTACAACTACAAGTAATCGAATAACTGTGTACATTTTTTGAACCCACATATTACAAAAAATTCATATGCATTGTAAATCAATCGACATCTGAGTTCTTACCTTAAAAAGGACATCCAAAACAATCTTTTGCTCTTTAATAATTATTTACCACCCTTGAAAATTTTTATATCCATAATTATCTTGTGCTGGGGCCTTCTTGACTTTGCTGAATGATGATACGGCTTCTGGAATTGGTTCGTCTTCAAATCTATTAAACATATCAATTAATTTTAGTTCATCTTTTTTAAGCAAATATTATATATTTCAATGCTACTGTTACACAAATGTCTTAAATTAATGGATATCATTCGATTTAATTTTATCTCTTAAGTAAATCTAAGGTTATGGAGGAACATAAATAAATTGCGGTTATAGGATATAAGTTACTTCTTGGTGTTACTAATTCAATTAGGGAGACATGATAACTTTAACTTACTTTCGCTTAGGATTAATATATTTTCCAACTCCTTGTTTGTACACCTTCATAGGCTTATTTTCAGCTTTTCTTTTTCGTTTCTCTTGTTCCAAGCGATATTCTTCGTTCTGTTTTTCAACGGCCTTTGCCCGCTCTTCTGCAAGAATTGCGTCAACTTCCGTGTATGGATCCGTAAATATTTGGGTTTGTAACAATACTATATCTTCGATTGGTCTATCTTTGTTATCCGTTTCAATCTTTTCCATTGCTGAGAGTGTTTCAGTTCCACCAACTAATTTCCCGAAAACAGTATGCTTTCCATCCAAATGTTTGCACGAACGAAATGTTATGAAGCTGGAAAGTAACAAAGTTATGTAAATCATAACTACCTACATTCATCTTTACTTGACTTGTTAAATAAACATTAGTTAACTTACAATTGCGATTTATTACTGTTAGGACCAGAGTTGGCCATCGACAATACACCCCTGCCTTCATGATGCAAATTAGGTTGTATTTCATCTTCAAATGGCTGCTCCCAGGCGCTCTCCCCTCCTGTTCCTGTACCGGCTGGATCACCACCTTGTATCTAAAATTGGTTGATTAAGATCAATGAAATTAATTGAATTTTACAGATAAGTAAACAATATTATTATCATTTTTCGTCAACCTTACCATAAAATGTTTAATGGAACGATGAAACTTTGTGCCGTCGTAATACCCTCTTTTACACAGTAAGATAAAGTTTTCACAAGCTTTCGGAGTTGAAGGACAATGAAGCTCAAAGTTCATTTGACCCAAGTTTGTAACAAGACGAACATAACCTAAGTTTCGTAATATTAAACAATTTTACATCCTTCCTTGTATATATATATAAAATATATATATTGAAAATTGCAAAAAACAGCATTTACATTAAAAATCGTTATTCAACAAGACATTTTGTACATAAATACCTTTTTTCGTCAAACGTTCATATCTAACAGAATCTTCATCTCTGACGGCTGCCTCGTGAACAGTAAATACAGGCATTGAAGTCGATGTAAAACTAGCAGCTACAGCTCCAGTGGAATAATGAGCCTAATAAATAATGAAAATCAAGGCAATCTTAATTTTAAATCAATAAGTAATTCATTTGGAATCTACGGTATAATTACTCACAGCATTAACAGAGTCTGCTGACTTGACCACAACTTCTTCTTGCTTAGCAGGTTTATATTCTCGATTTAATTCTTCTAAAATATCTTTTGTTTCTGCAGTGGTATTTTTTAGCCGAGCATTGGGGTCTGTCTGTGCCCTCAATAGTTCTAAATTAAAAGAATGTCAAAAAAATCCCAATCAACTTGCTATACTAGTATAATCGATACAGTTATATATAGTATTTGTATAAACACACTAAATGTGCACACTATGCTTTACGCAACACACCAGTTTAAACATTATTATTATGCTTGTTTTTACCTTCATCTACGATTTTCAGGTTATTCTTTAAATGATGAAAATCAGAAAGATTAAACTTCTTTAAATTCCTAGGATCTTGGATAGTAATCAAATCATTCCGGGTAAAAGGTTCGTCCGTTAATAGCTCCTTCCAATTCTTTGCTTTAATATTAAGCTCTTCAATTGCCTGTAAGTATTTTACAAAATTTTGTAAAGCCCAAAATGTGATGATGTTATATTGAAAGCATGTATTACATGTATGTAACCTGTTTCATTTTACCTCATAAGAGAAAATATTTCCCGTAGTTTTAACGAGCACCATATGGCTGTTGGCATTGAACTCTTTGTAGAGCACTGGACAGTGATATTTCCCATCGGCATTCTTGTGGAAATTAGTTTTAATTAAATTCTTAGCTTCCATTTTTTCTCCAGTAATTGGGTTTAATTTGAACTTTTTCAAAAATGGAATTAAATGAATAAGTTCAAAGACGTTTCCCTGATGGTCACTGTAAGGATTCTCAAAAGGTTGCAAAGACAGGGCACAATGATCGAAGGGTAATCGCCGAAATTCTTTATCAACTGCTCCTAAACTGTCGTGACCTTTCGGCCTCTTGCCACCGTACAGAGTTGACCATTCTGTACAGGTCAAGTACCTATAAAAAGAAATAAATACAATTTTTAGTGGCTGAAGATACATAATTTCAAATTCAGCATTTATTAGCAGAGT
>JABASH010006896.1:0-10073 GCA_019776445.1 Tomocerus maximus
ACATATTTTAGTACATATTTCAATTGTAGACATTTAGTATTCGTTTAAGTGGACATTAAATAGTTACGTAATAGTAAATATAGGTATACATGTAATGAGATCTCCTACCTGTCAAATCAATGTTAAAATCCACCGATTTATGTTTAATGGGAATTTCTGTATTTAATACAGGACAATGTGACATCTGAGATAATTACGACTGCAGTTGATGTGCTTCCTTTATTTCTTTAATTTCTGTCCATTAGGAGGAAAGTTCTCGAATCTCACCACGCGAGTATGGACCACATGGGGAACATGAGATGGCCTTTGGTCCTCTGCGTTTTCTCCGTTTTCATTCTTGTCTACTTCTCTTTGTGGAAAGGAGTACGCAGTTCTGGAAAGGTAAGCAAGAGAAAACCGCTTTTTGTAGTTCTAAAGAAATAAACTGAATTTGTGAAATGCACATACCTAAACATAATATTGAATATATTTCAACCTAAACATCCATAGCTAGTTCTTACGCACTTCACCCTCTTTGGGCAATCCGTTGGCTTACCCAGTAGAATACATAGGACATTTATTTTTGCTCCTAAATAAGTTACAGAGCGATTGGTCCTATATAATTGATGCTAGAGAGGGTGTTACAAAATGCATACTGTTGCAACCGTGCAACCATTAAGGGTTGGGTAACAGGAGACATGTATATTTTTTATTAAGGTTAGGTTTTAAAAGAGGCAAAACACTGACCCCAACCCTTAATGGTTGCACAGTTGCAACGGTATGCATTTTGTTAAAACTCATGCTAGACAGTTATTTGAATAATATTTGTAAATTAGAACAATGAAACATATCATGGATCTAGGGAACTGAGAGGATACTCGAAATTGAAGAAGGCTTAAAAATTAAATACAACCTTAATTATTACACCTAATGAATGATTTGCCATCTGATGTCCCATATTTGGTATATTGTTGTCTATTATGTCTCTGCATTGACACACATCAGTAGCTATTATAAGATTTATATAGGCCAAATATTTAGAATCGTCGGATTTTAATTCTGGTATTTTGATGTTGCATCTCAACAGAGGATTGCGTTATAGATATTGCCACTTATTCTGAAACATGCAGTTTTGTTTTTGACTCCTTTATTTTATGCATAGCATGCACTTACTTCTCCTTATGGTATCATTATAATCTTACGAGATCTTTTTTAAAAAATACTGACACCACCGTTTACAATTATCGCTCTTGGGTTTGTATTATGGTATTTGAACTTTTCTTTTAAGTAAGTTCGCTTCTAAAAAACACAAAATTACCATTTTTACTAAATTTAAACTCATAATCAGTTTTATAAATGGAACCTGGTGTATACCTACATGTAAGTACATACCTAGTAATATAGTATGTATGCATTTTATTTATTGCCTATCTAATCTAACTAGCAACTTATATGTAAGAGAAAGTTCAATTTAATATTCTGCATTATGATTGTTAAAAATAAAATTTAAAAACTATTAAATTAAGAAACATCAGACTGTTGAAGTATTAGTAGGTCATTGCTAAAATGGGCAATTAGGATTGGGATAATGTCCGCTAACCTTCTACAGGAAGACATTAGGTGAAGATAGTGTTGAAGAATTGAAAGCTTTCTCATTTTCATCCATCGGTTTTGTACTCATCTTGAGATTTTATGTATAATATCCGTTTAAATCGTTCCTTCATATAGCATCTGACAGTATTGGGGATGCAGGTTTTCAATTATTCATTGCCTTGTTTACCAGAGATACCGAAGTGAAACTAAAATAATAGATTCTAGATTTTAGCTCCCGTTAAGGGAATCCTGGTTTAGTTGCTACTGACTAGCCACTGGCTACTTCTCCCCGTGGTTTTGTTTCACGTGTGGATAAATAGTCTAAATAGAAAAAATCAGTGATCATTAGATGGAAACCGTAAAGTGTGATGTTTGATGTGCGTTTTACGATGTGAGACCAGTGGAGAAAGTCGTTTGAATGTTGCATATGCCTAGGAATAGGAAGCCATAGACATAGCAGTGTTCGTATTGCACAGAGATACGGTATATGGAGTGTATGCATAATAGTGGTGGAAATGGTTTGGGAGTTCGGAGAGATAGTGCAGTTGTTTCTCAATAAATGGGAAAGAGCTGTGCACTTAGAGATACATAGTTTTACTTGAGTCGGTTGTATTTGTAGTATAAATTGATTTGATTCAGTCGGGTAAATGTTGGAAGGTGGCAGGCGCCGCCTGCTATCTGTTGTGCTCGACTTGTGTGAAAGTAATGTATGTAGTGTGTAAGTGTGGTCAGCCAAGGCAGGAGGAGAAAGCACAATGATGTATTATTGAAGATCCTCTGCTCTCTCCTATTTTACTATGTATTTACGATCACGTTCAGTTATTGTATTACATTGCTCCTGCATAGTTACAACTATTGATGTGATAGGGGAGTTGAAAGCACATAAATTCCTCGTCCTTGTGTCTACACATACCTACATAATAGTACACGTACTAGAACTTTTACGTGTCGATCTCCAATTGTTTCCGCACTCCTACTACTAGGACTACTACTGCATACTACTGATATTATAAATATACATGCAATGCTACACAATGCTACGCAGTAGAAAATATGTTACATAATATACCTAAATATATAGACACTGGCTTTTAATATAATAATGTCTGAGACATTTAGTCGAACTTGAAATGTGAGCCAGGGAAACAATAAGTAAGTGTAACATATAAAAATACAATGTATTCCGCTACTAAGGTAAATAATAGAAAAATCTGATAGAAAAAGCGTGGAGTGGTTTGCTCTCGAGTTGTAATATGAGAGAAAGATTTTAGCATTACAAATAGACTGGAGAACCTTTTTGCGGATATTGAACAGAGGAATGAGTTGGATGGACCATCTATCCAAAAAGCCATTCCCACTGCTCCATTTGTTACAGAGAGCATTTGAGACTTATTTAAAATTCAAAGCAATTTCCTTCCCCTTAACTTTCTCTGCTCCGATATATAAGAAAAACCTGTTGACTTGACTTCCCTTCAGTTGGCTTCCCTTTTTGCCACTTCCCCGCCTTATCTTTACACTAAACGTCATAAGCCTACTCAGCACTACTACTACAGGTGTATTCTAACTCACCGAGCATTTACTTTCGCACTATTGCTACTTTTACCATATTTACTACGTGGCCAACAAAGACGACACTATAAGTCTCAAAGACAAACCTCAAACTGAGCTAAACTCTCATCCAGCCCACTGGGTACCTCAAAGAATGCAGTGAGGCTGCAGTAGTCAGAACAAGTCTTTTCTCCTCACGCTCGGGAGAATGTTCTGTCGTGCCATGGAGAGGTGAGCTAACCAACCAAAGCAACCAAAGCAAGCCCTCCACTCGATATTTTACTTAGCTCCACTTTTCCTAACTCACGCCACGTTATTTTATTTTACCTAAATCTGTCCGGTCATGTACTCCGTCTTGCTGGAATACTTATTCTCCAGCTCCATGAATTATTTATTTTCTCCATGACTCTTCGCTATGCAGATGATAGGAACTTATCAATGTACGTATGTCTATCCGCATCCATCTCTTGACACTTTGCATCGTTTAGCTCACCAAATAATATGCTTCAGAGCACTTCTCACAATGGGAAACATTAACGAAATCAGAACAAAATTATTTATCTACTAATTTCTAATGTTCACACAAATATTTCGTCAAATGCTGAATGCTTATGATTCTAGTGACATTTTTTTCTTTTGGGGTTTCAGGCTGTTTGGGTCACCGCGTTGGCACCTTATTTTGTTCTATTCATCCTTCTTTGTCATGGTGTAACTCTGGATGGGGCTTCCAAAGGAATTAAATACTACCTTACCCCACAATGGGGAAAACTGAAAGAAATTACGGTAATCCCTTAAAAACTTCAGGAGAAAGTGGAGAAAGTCCGTGATTATAAAGCAATCTATATTGAAAATAATTTCAATTGAATGTGCTGATGTTTTAGATAATTAGAAATCTACTATGATGTTTTACATTAACAATTATGTGCTCATTCTAAATAGGTTTGGATTGATGCCGCGACTCAAATATTTTTTTCTTTGGGACCAGGATTTGGAACTTTGTTGGCTCTCTCAAGCTACAATAAATTTCACAACAACTGTTACAGGTATGCATACACCGTAATATCGCAAAGGTAGTTGATATAGTACATCCAATTCCCCTATGATAACTCCATCTAAAACTTTCACCACTACTTTCACCGGTGTATTCTTCAGAATTTTAATTCACTCGAACAAAATTTTGGTTTGCTGAAGGTTGGGAAAATTTTCATATATTACGGAATTATCATAGAGATTAACTATATAGACCTTGGTTTTTGAAATAATATTGTGTTGTACCTTATAGAGAATTAATTTGTCTGGATATTTTTTAGAAATTAAAAAAAATATGATTCCAACATAATTGTAATTTTTTCTTTTTTCAGAGATGCAATCGTCACGAGTACAATCAATTGTTTGACAAGCTTTCTGGCAGGTTTCGTCATATTCTCTTGTCTTGGCTATATGTCCAAGGTACAAAACAAACCCATCGAAGAAGTTGGGTTGGAGGGTAAGTTAAACTAAAGTTTTTGGGTCGACAGAAATAGATTATCCAACTAGGAGCCTGGTGCATCTGAGATGTCAGAACTTTTTATTGGAGAATAAAAGATCTGCATAATCTGTATTGAATATAAACATATTATACTCAAATTATATTTACCTACGTGTGTCTACATGGTGTGCAATGCATATCAAAGATGGTAATCTGTGTATTTCAATGCACTGAAAATGATTCAAAGAAATTAGCTTGTAAGTGGAGTTCTTAAGTTTAGTAGTATTAATTTATATAGTTATAAAAACTAAATATTTAAACAGTTTTGTAAAAGAGAATATTACTTATAGTTAATAGTTTGCATACACCTAGCGAAGTACATAATAGGAAAGATTGGTGGAGACAGAATGCAGACAGACAGAAATAAGATCAAGTGGACTGCAATTGTTTCATGTTTCTTGTGCCTGGTAAATTGCAGGGCCTGGGTTGGTGTTTGTTGTGTACCCAGAAGCAATTGCGACGATGCCGGGATCCAACTTTTGGTCCATCATTTTCTTCCTGATGCTAATTACATTGGGCTTGGACAGCACTTTTGGAGGGCTTGAAGCAATTATCACTGCTCTCTGTGATGAGTATCCAATTACTTTGGGTAGAAACCGGGAGGTTTTTGTTGCTCTGCTTATTCTCTTTGTGTTCCTATGCACGCTGCCGACATGTACTCAAGTAAGAGATATTTCTATTTTAACGTTCCAATTATCATCCTTCTATTTCCCTCAAGTATCTTCCGTATTTTTATTTACGATGAAAACTTTCCCCACATTTCGCCATAAATTAATTAAGAATGGAATTTTCATGGTTTCTTAGGGTGGAGCTTATCTAGTTAATTTACTCACCGTCTACGGACCTGGATTATCAATTCTTTTTGTCGTTTTCGTTGAGGCCGCAGCAGTCTGCTGGGTTTATGGAGTTACCCGATTTTCCTGCGATGTCGAGAAAATGATTGGCAAAAAACCGAATTTGTTCTGGACAACCTGTTGGAATTTTATAAGCCCTTTTTTTATTCTTGTATGTTTTGGGAAGAAAAAACTATTTTGTCCTGTAAGGGTTCTTGCTAATTCTTATTAAGACCATTTCTTACTTAATCCGTAGGTAATCTTCCTCGCGTCCCTGTATGCCTACGAAGATTTAGTGCAAGACGGTTATGTGTACCCGAAGTGGTCGATTGCAGTAGGATGGCTTCTCACCATGTCCTCACTTATTTGCATCCCTGCCTACATGATATACTTGTTTATCATTACCCCTGGCTCATTTCTAGAGGTTATTATTTTTACTATTATTATTGATAGTCGGCAGTTTCCTCCTGTAATGTATTTCTGACATAAACTGTCATCACTTGCAACAGGTTTTTAATAACTTGAGCATGTTGACGCAATATATATAATTAGAGTGGAGAATGATCTGATCATTTATGTGATTTTTGTTTAACAGCGTCTAAATAAAATGACCAAACCGATCGATCCTGCCGACATGAAGGTGTACACCCCATCGACTAATTACGGTACAACAGTTTGACTGTATCCAATTACTGCGAATTCAAGATCATCTACAAGTAGCTCCCCTTTTCTTGAAACATTAGAAGCGCCTGGACAAATCAAGGTCAACATTACCGCCGACTCTCGAGGAAATCCATTATTTCATCAACAGTGTCATTATATTCGTGACAAAGACATCGAAGAGACCCGGTTGACGTCAAATGTTAATCTACACGATGAATGGCTCGTCTAAGGTCTCACTAAAATACTCGTCGACTCTTTAATTTCTTCAGTCCGTATTTTTACAAATGGCAATGTGTAGGATTCAGTTTCTCCATGACGGTTCTGTAGACAATTTGACTCCCTTTTCGTTTTTATAGGGTAATATTCTGTAGATAGTAAAAAGCCGCTGTGTACAAGACACATAGCACACAACAATGGAAACTGCATCAGTCAGCGTTTTACTTTGGAATGATCCATGTGCAAATACAGACACGGATGAAACTTAACAATGGTAAAAAGCATTCATAAATGTGTTTATGGAGAGGAAGCTCTTTGAATTTTGTCAGCGTATGCTTTTTGTGGCAAATATTGGTATTCGGAAAATGGAAGCCTTGCCGGTGCCGGTACACTGCATATACTAAGGGATTTACTATTCTTGACGATGAGTATGTACAGTAGTGATGTTTATATTATGACACGATACCTATATTCGTGAACTAATTAAAGAATGTAATCAGACACGTAGGTACCTAATAATCAAATGCAAACATAACCAATCAAATATTAGATATGCTAAATATATAAACTGCTGATTAAACAGATTGCTCCTACTTGTACTTATACTATAAATGAGGCATATGCAAAATAGTTATGATGCTATATTCAATATAAATGTAATTGGCTTGCTATAATAATACTATTACTACTACATAGTGCTACATGTAATAATGTAATCAATGAAAAACTAAATAATATTAAAACTAAAAGCACAAAGCCAGCAGGCGACAAAGAGCGGTTATCAGGAACCAAATAGTTTGTAGTCGTAGGGTCCCTACAATTGACTCTTAAGCTATCGACTTACAACAATATGCATCGAGGCATAATGTAAATAGCACAAAATTATAGATTGTTACAGCAATTACTAAATAGTACGTAGTATAAGTCAATACGTACTTTGCTATGGTGTAAATGTCTGTACATATGTAAATAGCCAGTTAATTATAAAATCAAGTAGAAAACAAGAAGCAATCTGCAACTATAAAATGAAAAGTAGAAACATTAAATGAGTCCTACTACAAGAGTGCATCATTTTCTGCACAACGTAGTACGTTTGTGACTTGCTGCGGCGACAAATACCTAAAAATATAATATTGTATGAATAACTATATTAAAAGTAAGTAGCTGATGGGAATGGAAAACAGTATGCAATGATGCCAAGCATCTCTATAATTGCAGAATATTACTATGTCAGAGAACAAAGGTCCTGCTTTCTGCAAATAGCAATTTTGAGATTCATTCAATGCAGCCAATGAGTCTCAAAGATGCATTTGCATGATAAATGTAAAAAGGGAACTAGTACTTGTATAGGTAATGTCATTTGACATGCCAAAATGGAATGAATACATTAAGCTATTTGATGGATAACAGAAAAACAAATAATATAGTAAATAGTTGTAAATAACTCGCATAAAATATTGATTATCGGTAACACTCCATACCTACTAATTTCATTTTACTACACGAATGTAGGTAATATGCAACGCAGACCATTTGCTTTAGAAAACCATGAAGTTGAGCGAGATTGTAAATAGCTGAGAAATATTAGTCAAAATAGTTGGCGAAGGCTACAAAGTTACAATTAATAGGTACTTAGTTTAGGACAGGCCAACCGAAAGCTGTTTCGCCTTTTAGGGGTGATTCGGCAAGTCGTAGGCGTGGATACATTCAGGGTATCGCTTTGCTTGTGATAAGGATATTCATAAATGATGATTATTAAAGGTTACCACTACAATTAGTGAGTAATCAATGAATCAATAAACTCTTGGTGGTTGCATTAAGCTTCTCAGAAATAGTATTTATAAAAACGTATTGCGTGCATAATAGCGTGTACTAAGTATTTCTTATCTAGTTATCATTAATAAAAAACAGAACCGAATAACAGATTATTGAGATTGGCTCTTCAATCGTACAATGTTACTGAGCTACAGATTTGACACACATTTGTCAGGGACTGTTTAAAATATTCCTGAAAACCGTTCCATATATGGTTGATGTTGAATGCTATAAAAACATGACAAGTTTCCAATTTAACAGGGGAGACAGAAGTTGCAGAAACTAAATTAAAGTTCCGTTTTGATTTCGTACATACGTATATAGGGAAACAATATTTTTGCGGGTCCCTTAAAAAGCTGGGGAAATTTACAGATTATCCTTCTCGATCAAAGTAAAAAAAAACCATATTATTTATCGATTTAGTTCCCCATCATCTAGATTGCTACACAATTGTGGATTAAACGTTTAGACATACGTTTACTTTTGAAATCACAATTTCTCAAATCTAAAATCCTCATCATCGAAATATTTTCCCCAGAATTATTGTTGAAGTCAAACAATTAGATTTTTTCTGGTAGGAAATCTGGAGTGCGATGATTTCCGAATTCGAAAATTTAGCAGTTGAATTAGGTTGTCTTCCTTCGACCTTCGAGAATAAACTATTCTGTTAGTTCCAGACCTATGTCTATTACACAGAGTTGCCTCGTATTTCTAGACTCTGTAATTCTGTATTGTATGCTTGGTAATACTACTGCCTGAATATTAACCTGAAAATGTCTAATTAATTGACTTCAATAGTCATTTTTTTATTATAAACAATCCCCACATCTTTCTCATACATTTCGCAGCAGTCAGCGATATACTATTAATGTTTGAGAATTGTGTACGACGACTTATTACAATATTTTTGATTAAATTATTTTGAAAACTTAAATTTACTTATTGTGCAATGAATCTAATTAACAGATATTTTAGGATGACAATAAGTAAATTAAAACAGAAGTCATGTTGATGGAGTACTAATAGGACACCATGCATACAATGTCAACGTCCTTGGATTACAACTTGATAAATTGAAGCCCTAATAGATAAAAATGGTTTCCTGCTTAATAGTATGCTACTGTCACATATTTTAGCGCAAATGCTCTCATGAAAATCCAATACCCCAGGGGAATCAAACTGATAATTGTATGTCCGTCGGCACATAGTAATTGTGAATGGAGTTCATATAATTACATATAAATAGTAGTGTCACTATGTCACACAGGTTGTAGTCATATAAGTAAAATAAACATCTTTCCATGGATATATAATGGATTCCTTTCAATTGTTGTAAAACCATTGTTCATACCGGTTTGTTTTGTTATTCTGTTATAAAGTTGTAGGGTTTTGAATTGTAACACACCACAAGGGACAAAGTTTAATTGGCTCTGTTGATAAATGCGTCCAGAGAAAAGGTGATTATTTAAACTTGGGAAAGTCGATAAAAATTTTGGCCTTTTTGTAATAGCTATTAATAAATGTTCTTAAGGCTTGATTAAATTTTTTGACAAGCAACTACTGATAAAAACACAGCCAATGGTTCGTAATAATATGACTAATGGTAACAACAGTAATGCCAGGACTAATATTATTGACAAAAAGGTAAATTGCCAATTCAGGACATTTTCTTAAAAAAGCGTTCGAAAGTATTTGGAACGTATCGAATTTAAGTAATAAATATACTGAAAACTTTTGTCATTGTTTGAAATTATTTGGAAATTAGAGGAATTATTTGAAAAGTATTTGGAGATTTGAGAAAGTATTTGAAAACATTGGAGATTGGGAAAGATATTTAAAGAAGATTAGGAAATTGGAGAAAGTGTTTGAAAAAGATTAGGAAATTGGACAAAGTACTT
>JABASH010006897.1:0-10073 GCA_019776445.1 Tomocerus maximus
GTCACAATTCAGTTTACTTAACAATATTTCTACTTGATTTGGTGGACCAGAGATAAGTAGGCAATTGTCATCAGCAAATAAAAATGTTAACGAATTACTGACACATAATGGTAAATCATTTATCATCAGAATAAATAATAGAGGTCCTAGTATACTTCCTTGTGGGACTGATGTTTGTATACTTTTTGTGTCAGAAATGTCATTGTTACATTGTACATACTGTGTACGATGCTCCAGATATGATTTAAACCATTCTGTGCTAATATTATACCAATTTAACTTTTGCAATAAAATTTCAGACGCTACTTTATCAAAGGCCTTGGCCATATCTAAAGTTAACAGAATGCTGATGTTACCATCACTTAAATTATTAAAAAGTATGTCAGTTAAGGCGATCATAGCATAAGTCGTAGAATGTTTGGGTCTGAACCCAAATTGAGTATTGGACAGTACATTATTATCATTAATATAAGTAGTTAGTTGCCTGTGTATTAACTTTTCATGTAGTTTTAGTATTAACGTTTGTAATGATATAGGTCTAAGATGACAAGGATCAGTAGGTGACTTAATTTTAGGTATTGGTATGACTTTAGATTTTTTGAGACCGGTAGGTACATAATTTTCAGTGATACTTTGATTAAATATGATACAAATATATTCTAAGAATACAGGAGAATAACTTCATCGTGCTTAATCTATTCCACTCTGGGAAACGTGTACTATAAGCTAGGCTTAATAGCGGAAAAGCCAAGAATTCATTTAAGATGTTATAATTAGATTTTGGGAACATAACATAATAACATATAGTGCCTGAACATGGGTATTCAAGAATAAATTGCATTAATTGTTTTGTTAATTGTAGGGTACAACCGGAAATGCCAAAGGTGTCATGTTATCTCATCATAATGTGGTAAACAACAGTTTCTTCATTGGCAAGAGATTTTTGTATTCTGAGAAGGTGAGATTTCTTTTTTTAACTCGTGTAGTGATTCTGATTTGTTTGCTCGTGAATTGTAAACCCACCAAGTAGAACAGGAAAATAAAGAGGACGTAGGCATTAACTTTTTGTAGACTTGGCCAAAAGGGGAGAAAAACTGTTTTCACACCGAGTGATCATGCTCATCCTCAGATTGCCCTTTCGTGACTAAGTAGCTCAGTGCCTCTGCTTACTGTACAACAATTATTTCCTCTAGCTAATGTTTTTACGTCAGTGCAATACCAATGCAGAGTTAAGTATATTTATAAAATCAACTGGCATTACCATCCAATTAACAATTCTTTTTTTTGTTTCCCACCAAAAATAATTTTTACTCCAACTTAATCAAAATGGGTTAATTCTGAGAAAATCTGTTTCTAACTTCGTTAAGATATTAAAGTTTACCATGCACGTATAAATATAAAATATGTTTCTCTGTAATATCCATATCTCTGGTCATTTTTGAATTTGTAATTATTAATTTATGCAGGATAAAATTTGCGTGACCGTTCCTCTATTTCACTGCTATGGATGCGTAATTGGAGCGTTGGCTGGATTACATTATGGAGCGACCTGTGTGTTTCCTGGACCTGGATTCAATTCTAAGCTTTGCGTTGAAACAGTAGCGAAGGAGAAATGCACTATTATCTACGGAACCCCTACAATGCACATTGACATGATGAATATCCCCGAGTTTGAAAACTATGACATGACATCCTTGAGATTGGCCTGCACTGCTGGAGCTGTGTGTCCGGAGAAACTTATCAAGGAAATGAAAATCAAGTATACTGTAGATGCCGTCGGGGTAAGAACTCATTGATTCTCTATTAAAAATATTCCTGATAATAAAAATACTTCTTGGATTATTGTTGTAGAGTTTTTACGGAATGACGGAAACGTCCCCCGTGTTTTTCCAAAATTTGACCAACGACACAGACAGTCAACGTTCCCAGACGGTTGGTTATCCACATGAACACGTAGAAGTCAAATTAGTGGACTCTGACGAAAGAATTGTTCCAACAGGAAGTGCCGGGGAAATGTGTGTTCGGGGATATGTAACCATGCAAGGATATTGGGACGAACCCGAACACACCGCTGAGGTTATAAAACCTTCCAAATGGCTACATACTGGGTACGATTTGGATTGTGATCCTTAACTTACCCGCTTACGATATATCATGCATGTTCTTTTGTGCGTGTTTTATTAATAATCTTTCCTAGAGCTAATAAAAAAAGTACCTAATACTAATTTTTTGAATGTAATTTAGGGATCTGGCTGTGATGACGGAGACTGGTCATGCGAGGATTGTTGGTAGACTAAAAGACATGATTATTCGAGGAGGGGAAAATATTTACCCTCGAGAAATAGAAGATTTTCTTCATACGAACCCCCAAATTAAAGAAGCACAAATTTTTGGAGTTCCGGATCCTCGTCTCGGTGAACAGGTTGCTGCATGGGTACATGTCAGGGAAGGGGAGTCTATGACCGAGGAAAACCTACGAGAATTCTGCAAAGGACAAGTAAGCAAAAAAATGTTTCGATATTACAAACGATTTGTTCTGGGCGAGGAAGAACTAAAAGAACTCTTTCATTGTCTTTGCAGATTTCTCACTATAAAATACCCAAATATATCACTTTCACCACGGAATTCCCTAAAACAACCTCTGGGAAAATTCAAAAGTTCAAAATGAGGGATGAATGTGTGAAGCGATTTGGACTACTTTGATATAAAAATGTGCATATCTGATATCAGGGCAGGATCCATATTTACATAAAAATGGAAAGAGCGGCGCTCTTGCCAAATCCTCCTCCGTCCGCTTTTATAATCTACAAATATAATGTTCATTCATATATTTAATTTATGATCGATAGCGATTTTTCACACACTTACCTAATCGGAGGCAGAACTGTATCACAAATATTTATCCGAATTACCTCTGCATAAACAGGAGATATTTGCTGTTCTCAATAGTGCCGTTATATTATAATATATTAATGTGTCGAGAATCAATTAGTATCTGCTATATTTCTGTAAAGTCTAAATACTCTCAATATTTCAACTTAATTGTAATATTTAAGTTATTTAACTGTAACTAGCCAACATTTCCAGGAATTAAGAATTTGATAAAATATAAAATGATGTTTGTGGCAGACGAGGATGTAAAGCATCAAGCCTAATAAATTACTTATATTTTAATGCATCAATAATTAAAAGTAAAACATTTAAATCAGGTAACTAATTGTATAGTTAATGATCTGTTAATTAGATAATGCTAGGTACGTATACATATTTTGAAATGCATGTTGGCAGAAGCCAACCAGTAAATGGAAGTACTGACACAGTAGAAACAAAAATAGAATCAGTTTATAGGACAAATGTAGAATCTCTCCCACGGTGGAAGGGGAGGTGAGTTTCTACAGAAGTCTTCCGCATAGTCAGGCCAATAATGGTGTTGGTAGTGGGTGTGATGTTGATTGTGTTGATTATGGTGATTGTGGTGATCATGGTGCTGATGGGACGTTGAATCCTCTTCACTCCATCCATGGTGATGATGATGATCGTCAAACGAACCAAAAAAGTCAGCAGGAGGATGTCTCTGACTTTGTATTATTATTGTTTTCGGTCCCGGAGGCCAGTAACCATGCTGGACATGCTTCCCTTTGTGTTTACTGAAATCCCAAGGGTAAGGAGTGTGCGGATGGTGTTTCTGGTGGACATCCTTAGGCACTGGGAAATAATACTGATCTGGAGGGAAATGTGGATAGTTAGGCGTGAATTTGGGTTTGTGGTGCTTGTCGCCCGTCGGGATTTGAAATTTGTGCGGAAGCTTTTTTCTTTTTCCGTTCCCATCATCATCCTCATCATCCTCGTCATCGTCCACTTTAACATTCACAGGGCATTTCTTCCCCAAACAAGGTGGCACTTCTTCTTCACTGCTACTTTCTTCGTCTCCGCCAATATTTGGCAAATCATCACCTTCATCTTTATAATCTGCATCCTCAGCGTCCTTTCCAATCGGTAAAACTCGACCTCGTGGCCCCGCACCAAGACCTATTCCTAAAATATCTTGAAAATCAAATGGAAGTTTTGGGAGTTTAGACAATAAACCTCCTTCTGAAGAAGTTGCAACTGAAGGTCGGTTCCCCCAATAGCGAAGAATCGTTTCGGATGCCTTTTCTGCGATCATAATGGTAGGAGCATTTGTGTTACCTGTTAGACATATCACTATATATAAGAAAAGATAACTCAAATAAAGATTATTTTAATTTCTTAATAAGTACCGTTGGTAATCTTAGGCATTATCGAGGCGTCGGCTACGCGCAATCTGTTTATCCCAATCACCCTGAAAAATATCACATCAATTTATAAATTGGGTTTCTTTAAGAAATATTTTATTGGACATTAAATAATATACCGAAGCTGAGGGTCAACAACAGCGAGAGGATCTCCACGACCTCTTCCCATCTTACACGTGCCAGAGTAATGCCACAAACTTGTCGTCACCTGACGAAGAAAGCATTCGTAATATTCTGAAACAACATAACCCGTTATTTATTACAGAAAACATTTTCAATTGAACATTAACAAGTTCTTGGCCAATAAAATGACAAAAATAATGTACCGTCGGAGCGTATTTCAAAACCTTCACAACCTGGAAACTTATTTGGCGGAAAAGTTGCACCTGGAAAGAAAAAATTAAGAAATTATTCATTGATATCCTGCCTAGAAATCTTATAAAAATTTTCACACTCATATACTTATAGCAAATAAGCATACTCACCAACCCGTTGATAAGCCAGTGAATTTTCATAAAAGTCAACTATAAATCTTGTACCTGCCAATAAATTATGCATAAATAATAACTAAAAAAAGTAATCATTTTAGTATGCAGTGAATATAAAATAATATATTCAATTTTTATTGAACTTTTCGAAAAAAATTTTGTCATTACCGTGGAGCAAACTTTTCAGATCGTAATCTTCTGGGTCGCTAAAATACCTGGGATTGATTCTGGGTGAATGGTTAGGATTCTTACTGGCTAGCCGAACATAGCCTCTACTTCTGGGCTTCGCCTGGGCTGCAATGATGTAATTCCCGTCTTTATTATTGAATGGGGCGACATAACTATTTAAAACTCCCTTTCTGAAGTTGTACAGCTGGTTGAAAGCTCCCGTCGCAAGCCTTGATTTTACATAGCATAAGTTGTAATACAATTATTAAGACCTCTTATCTACAATCTATATAAATGTATCTAACCATTTGTATTGTAACTGCAAATCGGGTCGATCAAACATTTTTATAAGATCGCATGGAATTATATCCCAAATGGACAATAAATATTTTAAGATTGAACTTTATTTAAAAAGTTTAGCCACGATATGAATTTGAAAATTTGAGCTTAAATACACCAGGATGTTTTAATACAAACCGAGTTTCAATAGAAATGATAACATGTTTTATAATAAGCCAAACATTTTTACATTTACAAAATTATGTTACCTTGAAGTACCGCTATACGCAATCAGATATTGTACATCTGGAAAATTGGGATCGTCGTTTAGGTCACTTGAAGTAAATCCAGTCGAGTGCAAATTGTTTGCAGACAGAGGACCTACAAAGATTAAATAGAAATACATAAACCCGAACTATTGTAACCGAAAACGTAACGTAATTATATTGGACATGGGTGGCAGAAAACCACTGAATATTTTCAAAATCATGTTCTTCGAGGTAATATTATAAATGTAACATTAAAAATTAATTAAACCCTAACTCTGGTATTTACGAATTGGTCGAACCTGTTTTGAAGTCATCGTAAGACTGAATCGTATCTGGAAGCAAATCTCTGTCCGCTACGATCGATGTTCCCTTTCCATTATTGAAAATGATTGGAATAAGTGTTGAAACGTGGTCTTGAAGATGCTGGCCGACGTTTGGGTTGTGTAACACAACAGGAATCTAGATAATGTTGTTAATCACATGAACATAAAGAATATTTTTAGAAAAATATTCCGGTTAAGTAAATACAATAATTTTATTTCTTACACCGAGTTCTCGCAAATGATCTTTTGGGCCAATTCCGGATAACATGAGGAGCTTTGGACTATTGAAAGCTCCAGCACTCACAATAACTTCTTTGCTTGCAAAAGCAAACTTGGGAAAAGTATTATTGTGTCTTGTGTATGAAACTCCAACAACACTCCGTCGATCATTTGGATCAAAAAGTAACTTAAGAATAAAAAGACATTAGAAATATATTTTATCAAACCAATCAAGATTATTATGCAAATTGCAGGTATTTCAACTTCGAATATTATTTAATTTTTCACGAATATTTTCATTTTTTAGATATTTTCTTTCCTGAAAATGAATAAAACTTTACATCGACAAACAAAATTTTTACCTTGGTCACATGACAGAACCGACATATGGATAAGTTCTTTCTCTTCAATATTGGACGAATAAAAGCAGAGTAAGTGCTCCAGCGAATTCCATTGTTTGTGGTCGTGTCCATTTTCATCCATGCTGATTATTTAGGACAGAGATTAAAGATTTTCCAATTGAACTTCATTTATTGTAACAAAAAGTAATGAAATGAATTCAAAAATATTTACCGTCAGTTTGATTGTCATTCAAATCCCGCTCATTAAGGTTATATTGCTCAAGAGTTTCAAGCAAATATTCTAATGATGGATGATAATCTGACTTGTCCACAAAAAGTGGGCCCTCTGTCCCATGAATGTCCGCTACATTAAACACAAAAAATGCTTATTTTAATAATTTTTGATCGTAGAATAAAAATAAATAATAATTTTTTTCTCAAAAATAAAAATATAATTTACGGTTTGGGTAATTTCCCATGTAGTTTTCAGATTTTTTGAAAAAGGGAAGAACTCCTTCTGCATTCCAACTTGAATCTCCAGTAAGTTCTGCCCATTCATCGAAACCAGCTTGAGCTCCTCTTATGTACACCATGAAATTCACCGACGAAGATCCTTTTGAAAAAATACATTTAAATTCAAGTAACTCTGAAATTATTACTTCAAAATTTTAATAACACAAACCTCCAAGGGATTTTCCTCTTTGAAGCTTAGTTTGCTGCAAAAAAAATTGAGATTTGCCAATTTAGTCGAGATAAGGGTAACTACGTATATTATTGCAAATATATATTTCATAAATAGGAATTTCAACCGTTATCTTGAGTTAATCGAACATATGAATTACTTGAGATAACTTTTTGTAATGGTACTTACAAATTTCTTCATTGCAAGGCAGGCATTTTTTTGAGGGTCCGAAACATACTTCCAATCAGTATGTCGATTATCCGAGGCATAGAAATCTGTAGCGGGGATGTAACTTACCCAACTCGGGTCACCACCAGCTTCAAGAAGTAAAACTTTGTAATAATTCGGAGGCCCAGACAGCCGATTTGCAATTACCGCTCCAGCACTTCCAGCGCCAACTATAAATGTTCCAACACGTTTTTTGATTTTTTGCTCAGTTTTAAAAAGTGTTTTTCAGGAGGAGTAAATAATAAAAATTGTAAAAACTGAAATGTTGACACTTACCAACGATGAAATCGTAGACAGTGTTATCGGGGAGATTGATTGCAGCTATATTAGAAATGTAATCGGATGTTTGTTGAAACAAAGCGTATTGAGTGATTAAAATAGGAATTGTTACGAAGGAAAGGGACGCCACGGGTCCCGGAATACTGAATAGAGAACTCATTGTAAATGTTTGAAAGGAAATTCGGTTTTAATTTACATAATTACTTTTACTAAAATAAAATTCACATTTTCTGAAAAGAAGTCTGGTTGTGAAAAGGAGAAGACGAATTAAACTACTGGATGATTAGAATAATGACCACAACTAAGAATGTTGAAAAAGTGTTTGTCTATAGAGCGTCCTTTGATGAAGATTCTAAAAGGCTCATCCCGTGTGGCTATCAGTCAATCAAATCTCTGAATGAATCAGTGAACTAAGCGCAACACGCCTTTAGTTTTTCAGATAAAATCATACAGACGATTTATTCTTGCGTCTTTATTGATCCTAGTTGGTGTGACTTCCTTGTTGAAATATCTTAAAGACTATTGTTGACTTTGTTCACTGTAATTAATTAACCTTGCACTTATATGCAATTCTACGCTGCTCTCTGCTTTCAGTATTATTACATGCTGACCTGAACAGAAGCCAGAGTCGAATGCTTCAGAAGAATCAACGTTATCGCCATATCATGGTAGAGTGAACACACTTTATATATTGTTATTAAGTACGAATCCACACCTTCATTCATAATAAGGATCTAACTCTTTGTATGCTAATTTAACTAAATATAATGTGTACTTCTCAAACTCGAGTTTTAATGATTCATATTGGTTTCCAAACACATTAAAGGATGTAATCTAAGAAAATACAGAGGTTATCCCTAAATCATTTGGCATTTAACTGTACTTTTAGTACGTTTCGGAAATGGTCTATCATTATGTGCGTATTTAATTGTAACTTTAAATTAGGTACCTATATTATACACATAAGATAAAGCTACAATTTCCTTCAATGTATGCCCATAAGGAAAACCTCAATGACTATTTACCTACTAATATGATTAAATAATGTCAAATACACTCTTAAATATACGCAAATAAGAAAAGTTGTTCAAAAATGCAAGCACCTAAAAATGATGACAGCAAACACCTTGAAACAAAAATTTTTTAAAGTGCAGAAAAATTAATTTATGATGAGTAAAAGAAAAAGATGAGATAGATTTCATAATAATCATTTACACAAAGATTCAATCTACATCTGAGATTGACAGAACAATCTTATACATGATAAAGTTTGTTATCTTAAGAGTGTTATCAAATCGAAACTTAATTTTTACTGCACAATCATTTCTGGACATTATTTATGTAGCGCTGCCTATATTTACATTACAATCGACATATTATTTTATGGACACTTTTAATCTTAAGTTACATGATTTAATAGCATTCCTCAAGTTTTGTACATGCAGAGTACAGGCACAAGAATTATTCAAGACAAAGAGCTGATTCATTAATGCATGTTTTTTGGCATAAATATTTATGATATATTCACAAGGATTGTCATAATTTTTATTTATTGTTCAAAGAATTGCACGCGATGCTTCTCGATTGTAATTCTAATGTGAGTATTACATGTTCAACTACAACCCACTGCTAATTACTTTTAGCTTTGTTACTGTTTGCTGTGTGTTATGATCATGTAGTGACATGGATGACTTACAAGATTAATCGCCATCCTGATTTCCTCTCGCTCAATCGCCAAATGAAATACCACAGAATTATTTATCATGCCTTTTAGCGTGATTCTCATGTGATTGTGCATTTCTGTTATTGTTATTCTGATTGTGGTCTAAGGAATCTGCCTCTGCCTGCCTGCAACAAATGTTTGTTGTTATTGTGGTGCATTCTTGGAAGGAAACCAAATTTCTTGTGTATAGTCGTATAGAACGGAAGAAGAAATCTACTAAACGGAGGAAATAAAATAAATACTTCAAGGACATTCCTTTCGTAGATTACTCTAGTTTAGTTTGAACTAGATTTACTTTTTTCAATTATTTTGTATTTCAGGAAAAACGCAAAATATTATGCATAATAGATTCTTTATTAGTGCAATTTGCAAGGATGTGGGCTATTTTATGCTACTCCTCGATATATTATTGCCATAAATGATTTCTGATTTGAGGTTTAATAACTAAAGTAATGGCCCAATTTGTAATCAGAATAAATATTGTCACAAAGTTGAACGTTAATGACATTGAAATGAAAAATCAGGATTCAGAGGTAGATATTTATTACGAGGTAAAAGGAAAAACATTTTTATAACTCACTCTTGATGATAATGATACTTAATGTCTATTAGCTATTAATATTCATATTAATTTTGGGGCAAATAGCGACTATTTTGTAATAATTTCGATAAAAATAAAACTAATTTTCTTTATCGTGCTTATCCATGTAATGATATTTAAAAAATTATGGAAAAACAATTGAATTTGAACCATGAATCCTAAATATTATAGAAATTAAAAGTATGGATTACATTCTAAT
>JABASH010006898.1:0-10072 GCA_019776445.1 Tomocerus maximus
ATAATATTACCTGAAAAACGTATCTTTTATCACACTTATATAAATATCTGATATTTATGAAGTATATGAAGTGAATTAAAATTTGTTTTGAAATATTGTGCTACAGCAATATATCAATGTACAATAAACTGTTTTTGATAGTTATTGCTCTATTGAAGGAATAATATTATATTCTTTAAAAATTCCAGAAGATTTAGCATAGGTAAGGCAACGTTTGACGAGGGTATAGGGTTCTACCATCCTATTGACAATATCGGGTATGGACTTTCTAATCTTATGACTTATCTGACAAATACATTTGCGTTCATTCAGTAAGCGGTTGCCTATATAATTTTTATTGTATAGCATTGAAAGGGAATCTGGGCCATAAGTTTGTTTAAAAAAGTACATAAAGGAGTTGTCATTGTTTTTACTGATACTGTCAAAAAAGACATCTTCCTTTAACCTGGTCATTGGACAACCAAGATCGCTAGCAATTTCAGCCAGTTGAGTCATCTTCAAAACTGTTGGTTGCCATAAATTGTACATCCCTGACTGCAGACTGTCATCAAAAATCAACAGAGCAGTCAACTCGGCAGCGTTATCAGCCGACAGATAGGACCACCCACCTTCACAGTCAATGACGACCCCAAGTTTAATCATTAATAGAACTAAGTTCATTGAAAAATCGGAATCGAGTGTGAAATGTCCGGTGACACTGTTACCAAGAATAACTGGATATCTAATGACAATGCATGGAATTCCCCTGGATATTGCTTGCTTCATTAATTTTTCGCATACAAATTTTGTCAAGGCATAGCCAATTGTAATTTTTTCACCATTATTGTCATCGTCAGGGAAATCTTCATAAGCAAAGCCTTCATTGTCTAGTCTGTTAACGGCTGAGATTGAAGAGGAATAATATACCCGTTTTGTCCTAATGTTTGCCGCAAACCTCAAAATATTAATTGTTCCTAGCACATTTACAGATCTGATATCGGATTTCGCCCGGGGATCAATTTGATATTTTTCTACGTGACTGCCATTGACAGCAAAGTGAATGACTGTGTCAATATTTTCGGATAGATTTTGATATTCTTTATCAGAAATTCCAAGATTTGTCCCAGCGATATCGCCTACCACTACCGAAACTCGATCTAGGTCAATGGAGGGTAACAATCTAAACTTTTTAAGATTGTCAACTAGTCTGTTATGAGCGTGTTCTTGAGAAGAACCTCGGACTAGACAAAACACCCTAATTCGTGGATTTCTTAAAATTTCTTGAAGTAAAAATCCACTCATATGTCCAGTAACTCCTGTTAAAAATACGTTTTGAATCTCATTTGTAGTATTTTCTAAGTTTCCTATTGTCATGACATCATCTGGAAGAATAGAATCTTTTTTCGCCAAATCGATATACTCCGCTTCATCAAATTTTGCAGTTTCAGTTTTCATTTCCATATTTTCTAGATAAGTAGATTGAGCTAAATGTTGACTCAATCCACTAATTGTGGGATGATCTATTAGCGTTGCAACATTTAAGCTTAGTTTGTCTCCAAACATACTTTGGAGTTTGTTCCGTAATTCTACTGACATTAGGGAGTCTAAGCCCATTTCAGAAAATATTTGGTTGTCGTTAATCTGTTCGTCGTTTGGTAACTTGAGCGTCTTTCTAATAATGGTCACTAAATGATTTTTGATATATATTATTCTGTCATCTAAGGTAAGTGGCTCCATATCGGTCCAAAATATTTCGGACTGTACTGTTGAAGATATTCTTGATTCAGCAGTATTTTCTAAGTCTAAGTCTTTGAAATAGCTTCCTAGTGCAATCGTAGTTTGTTGAATTGCATTCGCATTAAGTTCTGTTACTCCAAGTTGGATTAAATTGGGTCTGGACATCAAAAATTGAAGGGCAGCTATTCCTTGATTGGGATTAAATTTTAGCCAACCGAAATACTCACTGCTTCCATAAACTGAGTCAACTGCTAACCCAATTTCTGACCAGGCACCCCAATTTACAGTCTGTGCAGGTAACCCCATGGAATAGCGGTAATGTGCAAAAGCATCAAGATAGGCATTGGCTGCACTGTAATTACTCTGTCCTACCAAGGCAGTATTAGCCGCTATTGACGAAAATAAAACGAAACATTCCAAGTTCATATCTTTTGTAAAATTATGCAAATTCAAGCAGCCATGTACTTTTGCGTTAAAAACACTTTCATACTTTTCCCAAGTTTGATTAGCGAAAGTTGCATCTGATATAATTCCAGCACAATGAATTACTCCTTTTAATGGAGGCAATTGCATGCCAGGGGAAGTTATTTTCTGAAACAAATCCTGACATTGACTCTCACTACCGATATCTACTTCAAATGTCAAAACACGACAGCCTTTGTTGCGTAATTTACTTATAGCCTGTATTGCTCTTGGATTAGGAGCAGATCTTCCGATTAGGATCAAACAATCTGCTCCTGAATCTGCCATCCATTTAGCGACTTCCAAACCAATACCTCCTAATCCTCCAGTAATTAAATACATCCCATTTCTGTTGAAAAGTTCTTCTTTAGTTACAAGTTCCGTTCCTGTATTTAATAGTCCTGGCATAGACACTACAATTTTGCCGATATGCTGCGCTTTCATAAAATAATTTAAAGCATCTCTTATATTTGTAATCTGGAATCTGGTGTAGGCTACAGGTGTGATCATTTCCTTGTTGTACACATTCTGCATTATGTCAACTAAAATCTCTGAACTGACTTTTTCCAAATCAACAATCGTATAGTCAACATCAGATCTGAGATTTCTAACATCTTCATTCTCCCAAATGTTCATTTTACCAATCTCGACAAAGCGAGCGTTTTTTGAACAGTTCTCCAAAGTTGTTTCCTTAAAGCCGGGCCCAGTCAAAGAATTCAAAACAACATCAACTCCTTGGCTATTGGTTGTCTGGTAAATATCCTCCCCAAATGTAAGATCTCGAGAATGAAATACATATTTCAACCCCAGGGACCTTAAGAAACGTCGTTTCCGATGACTCCCAGCAGTTGCAATAATTCTTGCACCAATATGCTTAGCAATTTGAATTGCAAAAAGACCAACACCTCCAGAAGCAACGTGGATCAAAACTGTTTCATTTTTTTGCAACCCAGCAACAGTAACAAGACAGTAGTAGGCTGTGAGAAAAGTTGAAGGGATGGTGGAGGCTTCACAAAAATTGAAATGCGCAGGCTTTTGAAATATCATGCCTGCTTCTTTTTGAATAACGCGACTGGCCGCCGTGCCTTCACCAAATCCAAAAACTTCATCGCCAACTTTGAATTTTGTAACTCTAGAACCAACTGCTGAAACAATACCTGCAAAATCTGAGCCCACGGCGTCGAATAAAGTGTGATACCCCTCGGGTTTCATAATGACAAGGATATCTCTGAAATTGAGGGAGATCGCTTTTACCATAACTTGGACATCTAGCTCTTCCAGTCCACAATTTCGAAAAGGTTTAAAACATAAATCGTCAATCCGTTTGGACTTAGGGATTTCTAACTTATAGCCTCCTTTTGGAAGACTCAGAAGGGGGGTTTGGTTCCTCAA
The DNA here is from genome assembly GCA_019776445.1 of Tomocerus maximus. Lineage (NCBI taxonomy): Eukaryota > Metazoa > Arthropoda > Collembola > Entomobryomorpha > Tomoceridae > Tomocerus > Tomocerus maximus. The sequence continues at coordinate 3,571 of JABASH010006898.1, forward strand.
AGCGACAAATCTAGCTACCAGTTTCTTTTTATTTCTATAGCTCACCAAATTTTCGTTACCACTAAATAATTCAAAACATATTTCTTGGGCCTCAGTTTCTTCGTCAGTGGCATCTGGATCTAGGTCAACTAATCGTAGGGCTGATTTTGAAACTTCGTTTATTAGACTTTTAATCATTCCCCAAATGACAGCTCCTGAAGGGATTATTGTTTTCTGTGTGCTTGCTGGGCATACAGCTCCTCTAGTTGCAACTAAAATCTTCATATTTGGTTGAGCATTTCTAGCAATATATTTGCAAAAGGTTAACGTTTTACGGTATAGTTCATCCTGATCACCACTATCCAAAGATATTAAATAAATGATACCGCAAACCACATTTGATTTGGTAAGTTTATCTAAATCCTGATTAAATGCTGACTCATCCAACATGTTTACAAAATTCATCGATGAATCCCCTACTTCATGACTATGCTTCAGTTGCACTACGTTTTCCCCGATAGTGGCTAACTTCTTCGCTACTTGTTCGTGAACAACACCATCATCACAGAAAAGAAGCCATGAAAGTTTACTTTCTCCCCGCCCGCGAGGGATTTTAATATCAAGTGCTTTGGTTACAAGAATGGATAAGTTTTCATCTTCGCTGGACAACAATTGTGAGTCACTAAAACTAGTTTCTGAAAACACAAGATTCCATGTTTTTCTACATACCATTGGGTGTGTCGTTCTCAAATCGTAATCATTAAATTTCCAGTAGCTATCTAACATTCCGAAAGTAATATCACAGCTTCTAAATGGTCTTAGCATCTCTTGTATTATCAATAAGCCTCCATCAACCAATAATTTACGGGAGTTCATAATGGATGTTTTTAAACTTTTCGTTGCATGAAATACATTTGAAGCAATGACGATATCGTAATAGTGGGGACAGAATCCTTGAATTGATGGATCTTTCTCAATATCAAGGACCTTGTATTCCACTCCATCAAAAGCGGAAAGCACGTTCATTGCATTCGCAAAGAATTGTGATGAAATATCTGTAAAAGTGTACTGAACGGAAATGCCATTTTTTTGCAATTGGTTTAATATATCTATCGAGGAAGCAGCACTGCCCCCTCCAATCTCAATAATGCGAACAGTAGGAACTTCGTTGTTTCTGGATCTTAAATTTTGTAAAACAGTGTTGAGGAAAGCTGAGATTCTTGCATTAGCCAAGCCATATTCCTTTCCTTTCCTATACAAATCCAGAATATTCATATCCGGATGATCGAATAATGCATCTACTGCGGTCGTCATTCCTTGAAAAACAGGCTTAATGTTAGCAAGACATTTCACCATTATGCCATTGGACACTGGATCACAGTCCATTATAAATGAATGCAACTCCATTTTTCGTTTTTCAAAAGCAGTAGGAAATAACTTTTTGAGTTTCCACGAATCTTTCATTCGCACGATGAAACCATCTTCAACAAGCATTTCAATTAGTGTGTCAAAAAATTTGGTGTACGCCATAGATATTAAATTATCTTGCATAACGGATCGGGTAGTGTATTCTTTCCCCATCTCAAAGGATAACCCCAATTCTTCAAAAAGTTCAAACAGCCGTAATTGGATGTATTCATTACGATCAGTGTTTAGCAATGCAAATGGTTTCCAACGACCTTCAACTGCCTTTTCCACAGCGGAATATATCGTAGTAAGACTAGATATTCCATTCAAATCTAACCTGGACTGCAATGGACCTAGACGTGGACGCCAAATCTCTTGAAATAATTTCGGAAGTTTATTTTTCTGACCATTTATTGAAACTAAAAAGGAACTCACAGATGTTTTAACTAAGACAACGCCTGTCATTGCCACCAGCAAATCGTTTTCTTCGTTGTACATAGCGACTGTTCCATTCCCCTTTTTGTCATCCCATTGAGAATGGACAAAAATCCTATTAGACAAGGGTCGCCTAAATGTATAACAGTTATCAATTCGTACAGGTAAATATGGACTAGAATTATTTGATTTGCTAAGTGGCAAGTGACCAACCATTTGCACTATTGAATCCAAAATAATTGGATGATAGAAATATTCGGATAAGTTATCTGGAAAGACATCCAGTGAATTTGAGGTTAATGCTTCTTTGTCTTGTAGGGTGAAAGTTTTTTCCCAAACTCTGAATGTATCACCAAAGTTAATACCAGTTTCATAAGCCTTTTTATAAAAAGCATTTGTATTTGTGGTAGCTTCACTTGCAAATCTTGACTTTACGTTTTCAAACTCAGTTTTAGTAGGAAATTCTGATTGGATGTCGTCATTCTCCATTGCAGAAACTGTAGCAGATGAATACCTTTTCCATCCTTTTTCATTGTTGTACCCGTTTAACTTACATATGAAATATATACATATTTTCAAACTCTCATTCTCTATAGGAGTTGCGACAACTTGCATATCGTATAATTTTCCATCCTCTAATTCTAATGGCACTTCAATACAGAAGTCTTGAACATGGAGCGTTGCACCTTTAGAAAGTAAATCGTTACCGGCTGCCAAAATAATTTCCAAAAAACCTGCTCCTGGCATAATTACAAGATTTGCCACCTGGTGGTCTTTAAAATAAGGAAAATTTTCTAGACTAAACTGGTTAATATACACTGATTCTTTAACCGAAGCAAGGGAAACTTTTTTCCCCAACAGGGGATGAATTTCTTTGCTCTCGTTTCTTTCAGGAATATTTATCCAATATTTCTGACGCTGAAACGGATATGTTGGTAATTCCAATTTTCTTCGAATTTCTGGTGTATCAATGGCTGACCAGTTAATATTTACCCTGTTTTTGTACAATTTCCCTAAGCTATCAAGTAGTGTTTCCCAATTATCTTTATTTGGATGTAATGTTGGCAACCACAAGGTATTTTCTAAGGCAGTCAAAGTTCCCATTCCTAACGCTAGTAAAATTGGACGAGGTCCTACCTCAATAAAGGTATTGCAACCATGTTCAGCAAGAGTTTGAATACCCTTTTGAAAATTAACAGATTCTCTAGCGTGTTGTAGCCAATATGATCCATCCATCGTTTTGTCAATCATTGTTCCTGTAGTTCCAGAAACATATTGACATACCGGATCGTTATATTTTACTTGGTTTGTAATTAGGGAAAATGGCGGCAAAATGGCATCTATATCGCGCGAGTGAAAGGCATGCGACGCTGCCAAGATCTTGCAATGGACTTTATTGTTCATACAGACCTGCTGGAATATTTCAAGATATTCTTTTTTCCCTGCCACAACAATTTCTTCCGGAGAATTAACTACAGCAATATCTAACCAAAAATTTTTGTTTCCTTTCCCGCACAAGGAAATTAATGTTTCTCCCTTTTCTTTAGAACAAGTAATAGCCATCATTCCGCCAGGTGGCAGAGTTGCTATTAGTTGACTTCTGTTTATAAGCAAAGTTAATGCGTCTTCTAGATTAATAATTTCTGATGCAACGGCAGCAGCATACTCCCCCACACTATGCCCCAAAGCTACATCTGGATTAACCCCTAACTTGCGTAACAGATTTAGGAGAGCGTATTCCACCGAAAATATTGACAATTGACTCGAAACACATTGTTCCAAATGTGAATCCTGGTTCTTGCCCCATAAAACCTGCTTTAAACAAATACTAATTTTGTATTTTACAATCGTAGCGCAATCGTCAAACGCGTTTCTGAAGAAGCAATTACTTTGGTAAAGAGTTTTGGCCATTCCAAAGTATTGAGAACCTTGGCCAGTAAAGAGAAAAACAATTTTTGGCGCATCTTTTATGCCAGACTGATAGGAATTGATTTTTCCTAATTCCTCTGCCAATTGTAAATTATCTTTCCCAGTTACACTTAATCTATGTTTAAATTGTGCCCGGCCGTTGTTGGCAGTGAATGTCAAATCTCTGATATCCACCTCAGTGTTATCCTTTAAATATTTGACATAACGATTACTTAAGTCATGAAGAGCATTTTCTGTTTTTGCAGACAAGGTGAGAATGTGGTGGGTTCTTTCTATTTCAAGTGGGTTAATTATTATCGGGTCATATTCATATTCATTGGGTGGCTCTTCTAATAAAGCGTGAACGTTAGTTCCACTGATTCCGAATGAACTCACACCAGCTATCCGGGCTCTCTTCTCATTTCTTTTCCATGGTTGTCGTTCCAATGGCAAAATCGCCGGAAGAGCATCTAGGTTTATATTTGGGTTGAGAGTATCAAAATTTCTATGGGGAGGGATTACTTCGTGTTCCATTGATAAAAGTACCTTGATTATACCAGCCAATCCTGCTGCTGATTCACAGTGACCAGTATTTGTCTTTACAGAACCAATAATCAAAGGTTTTTCTCTTTTACTGGCGTAGCCAGCGGAAAGAGCGGCAAATTCTATTGGGTCGCCAACGGGAGTTCCGGTTCCATGGGCTTCCACATAATCAACCTCTTCTGGACGAATTCTCGAATTACAAAGCGCATCTCTTACTGCTATTTCCTGACATACTTTACTTGGTGTTCCAAAACTAGAGGCTGTCCCTTCGTTACTCATGGCTGTTCCTCTGACAATTCCCATTACCCGATCGCCATTTTTAATTGCATCAGGAAGTCGCTTGAGTATTATCGCTGCAATTCCCTCAGCCCGGCCAAATCCATCTGCCTTTTCATCAAATGTCTTGCAGTGGCCATCCTTGGCAAGTATTGGCACTTCTTCATTTGCTATGTCTTTACAAATCACCAAATTAGCTCCCATGACCAATCCTAAATCCGTTTCTCGTCTAGTCAGACTCTCACAGGCCAAATGCAGGGCCACCAAAGAAGAAGAACAACCAGACTCGGTAGCGATATTTGGACCATTAAGTCCCAATATATTAGAAATTCTCGCGGATGTTGCAGAAAATGAGTTTCCGAGGACAACATTGTGAAATGCTTTGGAAGAAGTGTTTTCTTTGACAAGTTTTTCATAGTCTGTCTGCCAAACGCCTGTGAAAACTCCTGTGTTTCCTCCTTTGAGCAAAAGCGGGTTAATGGCTGCATTTTCCAGAGCTTCCCATGCAACCTCCAACAACAGTCTTTGTTGCGGATCAATAAGTTCCGCTTCTCTTGGACTTATCCCAAAAAATTTCGTGTCAAATTCATCAATCGGACATTTTAGGAAACCTCCTTTCATACGGGTGTACTGCTTCTCGTTCAACTGCAAAGTTTCAGCCCGCTCTATAGGCACCGAACGAATCCCGTCCACACCATTTATTAACAGGTCCCAAAACTCCTCGCTGTTATTAGCTTCCGGAAATCGACAACTGTGACCCACGATGGCAATTGCGTCTTTGTAGTATTCCCTTATCATCGGAGTTGGCCGTACATCTTCAATTTCTAATGGTGATAGTAAGCTATTACTCAAGATCATCTCTTGAATTTCTTCCCAGCATGATGTCCAAAAGTCTGTTATTTTCTATTAAAAATATATAAAGTACACTTGAACTACATTGAAATACACGACTACATAGAAACATTATACAAAGTACTTATTATGGCTGTCTTCCTAACTGATCAAAAAATTTATGTCGGATGATTGTTATCTTTTAGTTGAGGAAAAGATCTTTTCCAAAGTCTGTTTATTACCTTTATGTTAGGAAAGCCATGAACACTGGCATCACTGTCCCGCTTGATAGCCATATTCAATGGTGAGTCATAGAAGACAATCTTGAGTGTCTCAAAATGTCTGTTGATAATAGCAATAATAATTTTTTATTAATGGAAAGCAGAAATGCTTCAAAAAGATAAACCTAGCTTTTGTAGGTGTTTCTAGGACTGTCCCCAGAACAAGAATACGAATAGTTTATCTTGTTGCAGATTTGAGAAAAAACGTATCTTCAGGAAGTAGAAAAAGTGTTTTAGTAGAATAACTTTGTAAAGTTTTTTAAATAAAATAAACACCGCCGTATTTTATTCTGGATGAAAAAAGCATCGGAAAAATAAGAAAAATACTGATGTGGGTACTTATTACTTACTGGTTATTATTGACTTGGAAATCTGATATGTTTGAGTTGTAAACAGTTGACAATTTTCCCACATCCATTTTTCCGAACAAATCGCAGGAAGCGAGAATAACATCTGACACTAAAAAAATAGATTTATGAACGGGTCATTAAGTTCTGATAATATTTAAAAAATATTATTATTATTATTTATGGACCGGAAATTACAGTTTACCCATTATAGCATTCAGTAATCAGTATTTGCATCCTAATGGCTATGTATGTTATAGTAATGAAATAAAACCCAGAGTCATAAAATATTACTAAACGTCGCACTAAGCCGAACTATTTGTGGTTATCCAACTGGTAACCCCCAGGGTAACATTTTTGGACCCCATGTCTACATTAATCACCATTAAACCGTTCTTGGCTAATTCGTCAATAAAATTTCGACAATTGTAGGAGGCTATTCCGATAATTACAATGGAGATTTCGACAGAAATAAGTGAAATATCGACAATGGTA
>JABASH010006899.1:0-10070 GCA_019776445.1 Tomocerus maximus
CAAAAATGGCAAGCGGGCGGCAGAAAATGCGCGGCAGTGAAAGCAAAGTGTTTATGGCCAATTTAAGTCCCAAAATTGAAAGATAGATAATGTAGGCATGTTATGTAGAAATTTCAGAAATACTACTCTATAAATAAAATTTTGAAGTAATTTTGAAATTTGTGTCTTTGTTTAGTAATCACCTCATATGTGTTGAGGATTTCATTAGAATTAATCATGTGACAATCAGTTAGGTTTTTGTGGTAAGACAGGAGGACGACTCACTCGAATTGAGTAATCTTTATTTTATTGTCTTCTTTTCTCGGGGAACTAAATAGTTGCGTTGAGTTGGCTCTGAATCTCATAATAACAAGGAAAACTTTTTTTCTTTCTCTGTAACCGAAACAAACTCACAATCAACTTTATTCGAAAACGAATTTGTTGTTCGGCACTCTTATGTAGTAGAGCAGTTAGTTACTATAAGGGAGAGATAGATGCATAAGCAGTTTCGTGATGCACAAATACAAAGCAGAAGGACGTACCACTTATTGCCAGTGAGATATAAATGTTCGGGTAGTGGAAGTAGGGAAATGCAAGTTTGGGAGCGTATAATATTAGAAAAGTTACCTTCCCTTTATTTCCCATTCGAGTTCGTTTGTTTCCTTCTAAGCTAAGTTGGCTAACTTTCACAACTCTATTGCATGTATTGGGCGGATGCTACTGTGATATGTGTTTGTGCCCATCCACAGATAGACACAGCACAAATACAAATAATCAAATAATATATAAGTATATATACGTTAGCGGTAGTCAGTGAATTTAGGCAGGAAGATTACTGCCTAGGCATTAAGCAGAATTTTGTGAAGATAGTTTTTCCTATTTAAAATTTGAAAAGCCATTATGTAGCCCAATAATATATTTTTATCTCAATAAGGTCAGTGCTACCAGCCCAAAAAGGCAAATATGAATATTGGGCCATGAATACGAAGAGAATTATTGGATATAAACCATTTTGAAATTTTAATAGCACGCTATTTATAGTATACGACATTTTGGAGTCTTTAGTAGTGTCCTTATTACGATAAAAATATGTAATTTGGCTACATTTCGGTCTTCTAAATTTTAAAATGAAAAACTAAATTTTTACAAAATTCTGCTTACTGTATAGGGATTTTTACAAAATGCGACAGTTAAGGCACAGGTCAGTCTTTTGCCTCCTTTAAAGCCTAACCTAATAATAATATACATGTTAAAAGTTAGGCTAACCTTACTGTCGTAAATCGCTCTGTCTAGGCGGTGAGCTACCTGCCTGAGCTCACTTATTACTTATGATCAAGGTTGCGGTGGATTAAATAGAAGGGTTTGTTAAAATTGGACGAAATTAATTTCTTCCTGGATAAAATTGATTTCGTCCAGGACAAAATTGGACAAAATTAATTTTGTCCATGGATAAAATCAATTTCATCCTGGATAGAAACAATTTCGTCCGGACAATATGCAACCCTGCTTATGATAATTGCATATTATAATAATATGACTATTTGTGCAGTGTCCATCTGTACATGGGCACAAACGGTTATCAGTTCATACATAAGTAAGTAATACCTGAGCCTGAGTTCACATATTACCGCTAACATATGTAGTATATGTATATATAAATATAAGTACATAATAGAAGGTTAGGGTTGGATTGTAAAGAGTAGCAGTACTAATGGATGTTGAAAAGACAATAACGTTTGGTTGTTTTGTTGCAGAGCTCATGTACAATAGATGTAACGTATTTCCCGTTCGATCAACAAACTTGTATAATGAAATTCGGTTCCTGGACATTCAACGGAGACCAAGTCTCTCTGTCGTTGTACAACGATAAAAACTTTGTCGACTTGTCCGACTATTGGAAATCAGGTAAATGCTGCACTCAACATCAAAACCCAGAAAATCCTCGGATACAAACCACCTTAACAAACTCCTCTACCTCCGCTTTCTCCTCTCCGATCGGGCAGTATACTACCCACATATAATATACTACATGATATACTTATTACTCATAGACACTATTATATTTATTTGTTTATTTCCTGATCTCTAAATCTCTGCTACTGATATCTCTACTAAATAAATAGGATTTAATACGTAAGCGAGTGTAATAAGTGCCTACAACGTAATACATGTAAATGATTTTTCTATTTTCACGCCAAAACGGTGTAAAAAAGTTCGTTTTAAGGAAAAACAAAAAAGGAAATTCGAAAAACTGCGAATAAATAAAGAAATTGAAAAACATTTGACGAAACCCTGCATACACATCTCGAACGCAATCCACGAATTCCTATAAAGTTGCTAACCCCAACTTAATAATCACTGTGTTGAGTGCGAACTCTGCGAACATTACCCTCCGCCCTCCATTCGATTATTTTTGTAGGTATAGGTATAATATAGGTATAGATTCAGTTTACTTCAGTGACCCATTTTAAAACAGTTAGAACATAATATTTTCGTTACACAGCCACTCTAACTAATAATAAGAGAAAATATTCTTAATTCAGTATATTAATTGTTAAAAATAATTATGTCAGTGTTTGATGGCAGATGTAAGGAACCTAATCATTTCGTAAATTTAACAATAGTTCCCAAACACATTTACCAAATTCGGTTAAGGTAGTTATTTCTTGGATTTTTGTTGGCAGCGAATTCCATAATTTAGCACTAAGACGAAAGGAGGTGTCGATTTTAGGCAAGAGTAGATCATTTTCTCCTTGGTACATGGCAGTTTATTTCAATAAATTTCATTGGAAATAAATTAAACGCGCATGTCCATACACATGCGCGTTGTATTTTTTTCATTAAGTACATTTATTTCACATATTGAAATATTTAAAGAAAATTTCTTGAAATATGAAATTAAAGCCATGTTTTAATGAGACGAATATTTAGGAATCCTAACCAAGCCCTGATTTTGATTACCACGGGTTCCCACCTGCGGTGTTACTAATATTCCCACAACCCCTCCTGTCTAGGTGATTCAAAGAGGGACATTCGACTTTCGCTCATGTATCATACGGCGTTCGGCTAACTTTCTTTGGGCTTTGTATACGTATGTACTATAACCCTTTGATAGCTGATAGAAATGTTAAAACAATTGTATTGTGGCGTAGTAGTGGGTAATAAAAGGAGGATGGACTCATGAAATATTCATTTCCTGAAAAGAGATAATGGACGTCAATGATTGGAGATGGACAGAAAATCTCTTATTTATTACCAAAGCCCTACTTTATGCCCTTTTATGAGCATTCCCTCAATAAAAAGTCTGTTTGATCTTATGCCATCATTTGCCATACGTACTCCTCCGATATCTCCGATTCGAATAACACTTACATCTCAATCCTAAAAAATTCAATTATTTCACATTACACAACATCTACAGACATTCCCCTTATCTCCAACAACACTGCATGCCTTGTGGTACGCTACAAATTAAGGTCTAACAACTGGAAGCACTAGGATGTTCTACTTTCTACTACTTTTCTCGATTTTTATTCGACCTGATTTTAGTGGCACTTATCTACGAAGCGCTAACTTTATCTACGTGGTTGTTACATCTAATACAATACACGAAGCAGAAGGGCAATTTTTTCTTTGCTATCTATTATTTTTTCACTAGTGAGCACTGAGCACCTTCTCCAAGTAAAACTACTTTCACCAGGTTCCAAAAAATGTAGGTAGAAGTTCCAGGAAAGGACTATGCAGACGGGAGGGAATAATTCGTAAATTAAATTGTAAATTAAATTTTGATTCGTGTTTTAGGGACTTGGGACATCATCGAAGTGCCAGCGTACTTGAATGTGTACACGGGTAACCACACGGAGACGGACATCACATTCTACATCACGATTCGGCGCAAGACTCTGTTCTACACTGTGAATTTAATTCTGCCGACGGTGCTGATTTCATTTCTGTGCGTCCTTGTCTTCTACCTGCCGGCTGAGGCGGGAGAGAAAGTGACCCTGGGAATCTCCATCCTCCTCTCACTGGTTGTGTTCTTGTTGCTCGTGTCCAAGATCCTTCCGCCGACTTCCCTTGTCCTCCCGCTCATCGCCAAGTACCTCCTTTTCACCTTCATCATGAACACCTTCTCTATTTTGGTTACCGTCGTCATCATCAACTGGAACTTCCGAGGGCCTCGAACCCACCGCATGCCGCACTGGATACGCGTCGTCTTTCTCAAATACCTACCGGTACGTCTACGCAATATTCTTGATAACTTAATTCGTGACCTACCAATTGCTGATATTCTGAATTTTAGATTTACCTGTGTATGCGAAGACCTCGGAAGACTCGGTTGCGATGGATGATGGAAATGCCGGGTGCCGAAGTTCCCAGTTTCGGAAGTGCGGAGCGGGCCCCGCCTCCGAACCCGGGCTTTCATTTGCCAGAACTCCCTCCCAAGCACTCCTTAGAAGCGTTAGAATTAGCTGATCTCCATCATCCAAACTGTAAAATTAACAGAAAGGTATATTTATTCTCATAAGTCAATCCTTAAAATAGCACTCAGAATATTCATTGTTTATTTAATATCAATTGGGACCATGAGACCTAAAATTCCACCTCTCATCCTAATCTTTGAGGTACCTACTGACGATAATAGTGCGAGTTAATCAGATAATGACGAATTCATAGCTTCCATTTAGGAGTTCTCTGGATATTTTTATAATTTTTATCTTTCAAGCGATAAATCAGTACTATCGAGGAAGATGCTGCATGTTGTCTGAAAAATTTTGATGACTCGAATCTGGGCATTCGAAACCTTTCAACCTTCCCAGGTTCCCGAAAATTTGGAGAAAAAATCCCATTTCCCAGGAGTCTCGCTTCCAAGCCAAATAAAGTTTCTCATTTTCGGGGAGTTTTGCTCCCAAGTCAAAATTTTTTACTTTCTTGGGGGTTCTCGTAGAGTTTTTTCGCTCCTTCCCATCCTTCCTTCTACCGAAATCCCGAACTTTTCTAGTGTCCGCCCGAATTCTAAGAAAATGTCAAAGCGAGATTCAATCTATATTTTATATGGAAATCGGTAAATAGTAAAGTACCTCTCTGCATTAGAACATTCTTTGAGAGATGAAAGGCAAGGTGTGAATACTAATATGCAATAGGAACGAGGATGAGTTGATGAAGAGGAGGATTCAAAGGGAAATAGGAGAAGACATGAATTATCCAAATTAAGACAAGAGCTAATAAATAATAGAAAATGAGAGGATAATGAATGGAGAGAGCCAGAATCAAATAATGAAATAGACTTTTCATTTTTCTTGGACTGATTATTGTGTTTCCCTCAGCCTACGCTGACTCTCCTCCAATTCATCTAGTAGTTGTTAATGTCTGTTGAGTGAATGTGTTCTTCTGTCTTGTTATTCCAGGCTCAAGAGCGTGAGCGAGAAAGAAGAGAAAGCGAAAGCTCAGATTCCTTGTTATTAACACCAGAAGCCTTCAGAGCTACTGAAGCTGTTGAATTTATTGCCGAACATCTCCGAAACGAAGATGAGTACATCCAAGTGAGTCTTTTATCTATCTCCTCTGCTACACGTGTACTTCTATCTTTACACATCTTCTCATGCAATTCAAAACACCCATTCCATATTAGCCCCATCCCCGCCGCCGCACACCCACTTCTTTTTATCTGCACTCACCTCACTCAATTATTATCAGTAAATTGTTGCCCTCGGTCAACTGTCTCCTTCATATCCACATTTTATTCACTTCTATTATTGTAGCCAGACTCTAATCTGCTTATCAAACAGAAAACATTTCATCGCAGGACTTTCTCCTATTACTTACTTGTGCTCTGGCCACTTACATTAATTTTGTCCCGTAGAAAGTTCTTTTCGGCTTACAGAGTTCGGTTTCAGCCGGCTATTTTAACATTTAGTTTAATTTCATTCACCTTGGGTTTGCCTTATTTCCATAATTTAAATCAAACAAATATAGGAAATCAAAGCCTTTTTTGTTTTTAATACAATTTTGTGTTATGTGAATAATTTGAATAATATAATACAATTCCGCTGTGTAATACATGCAGGCAAAGGAGAAATTCTTTCAAAAAACAGTTATTTGAAAAAGGCTGCTATGCTTTTAAAAGAAAATTTATTGTAAGCATGAATATAATGTTATGCTTACTAACGTCCCTAAAATATCAAATCTTTTACAGCCACACAAGCTAATAGTTCATTTTTTGAATACTTTGGGGGATGATGGCAGTTTTAAAGATGAAATGTGTTTGTGTAGATCCGTGAAGATTGGAAGTACGTGGCAATGGTAATTGATCGACTCCAACTGTGGATATTTTTCTTGGTGACGGCAAGCGGGACATTTGGGATTTTGTGCAATGCTCCACATATATTCGAGCCGGTCGACCAAGACAAAATCATCGAGTTGTACCGTGGTAAATAACAGTGTGGGTGGACTATCCATCTACTATTACTGATTTATTGTCGAGCAGATGACTCTTTGTTAGTACATCGATTCGTAGCATAATATGAAGTATACTCAAATACAAATACTTACAGACAGACTACAGAAATTATTCGGTAGCTACTAAGTGACTACTACTACAGATACTGCATACTACTACTAATACTACTACATACTACTAATACTACTACATACTTACACACTAACTACACATACTACTGCTATGTAAATATACACACACGTCAACCAACTCTACATACAAAAAGGAATGCAGTGGATATAATAATAAACAATGGCACACGACCGAAAGCAGATGATATTGTTAGCATTATAGCGATGAGATGAGACCCTACTTGAGTGAACTGCGGTGGCTGTGGGAATCGGTTATGTAGCAATGATGTCTGTCTGTCGATAGCCATCTCTCTGTCCACCAGAAACAGAAGCTACTTAAGTATTTATAAATGTCTGTATCTCTATACGAATGTACGTACGTACTGTGTGAGTATTAAATGGATGGACTAACGTATATGTACCTCTATACCTGTACTATGTCTTACATATTCTTGGGCACCTAACAAGAATGCCCTAAGAGACCGGACTAAATACCCAAGTACATAGTAAATAAATCCAGTTTGCATAATATTATTACAAACACAGTAGTAATAGTGCAGACACACCAAGAGTTGTTAGATAACAAACACGTACGAATAATACACTTACGTTGTTAATATGTAATCTACGCACTACATTCATTAAATAATTTATTCGTGTTGAGTGAGAACCTATAATGGCACTATAACATTTGAATTAAAAGTTGAGTTTGGCACAGTTAAAATACTAAGTAAGATTGACGTAGCAGAACGATAGCTAAATAGACAACATCAAATTAGTTCTTTATCTTTATTCTATCGTTATTCTTTGTCTCAAATGACGACATTGAGTTGAGCTGTTTTACATGCACAGCACAATTATTATGTGAATTCAGATCTAGACTGTCTGTACATCTACTTATCTTATACCTATACTTACTGCCTTAACATTTATTTATGAATGAGTAATAACTTCCTTCCTAGGGAGGCATATTTCTGTTATTTGTTATTACTGTGCTTACAAATGCATTATTCAAGAGTATTGTTTAAGTAGATATCCTAGAAGGTCAAATGTTACAACTTCGTTAATCGTATATAAATGCTGTCGTCTACACAATTCATTTTTAAATTAATAACTTGGATGTTTTAATATTTCTTAGGTACTCAGGCAACTTTAGCCTTTCAGTTACGGCTTGGTTTGACGGCACAGTACACTAAGTAAAGTACGTATACTAAGTATGATAATAATATATGACAATTGTCGGTAGGATTTGTTCGACGTCTTTTGAACTGCGGAACAACAGTGCAGCCAAATGATTCTACAGAAATATTTAAATAAAGGATATAAGTATAAGTAGATTATGTACAACAGTTGGAATTGAGACATGTGTCCCTGTGTCCTGTCATGCGGATCATTTTGTATCATTGGTACATGGATTTATGTCATGAGTTGTCAATGAAAGTAGCAGAGTGAGGGAAACGAGACTCGAATTGCTCTTCTTTGTTCATCAGATTCGTAAGTATTGTTGACAGATTAATTTATCCTGCGCATAAATAGATACTTAATCAACGTAATTTTAGATAGGAATCAACTTGCATACATAATAACATAGTAATTAGTGCTAGAATTTTCCCTTTCGCCGACATGAATGCAGTCAGAGTTTAGTGGCGAGTCTAAGTCTAGTGTGAACACGTGAACAGTAGAGATAACTGCCCTTACACACATGTAAATCTAGTTGATTGAAATTACAGACATAAATTATATATGAAACTGTCATGTCAAAAGGACTACTTAATGTTCGACAATGCTCAACAAATTATTATACACTGAAAACTACGTTACATTACACTACGACACTTAATCTAGCTAAATGTACAACCAACACGTTACTACATACAATTACGGTCCTTGTTATACTCAGATTAGAGCTCATACACAATAATGATAATCAACACTATCAATTACAGTTACTATCAAATATATAGTTCTGCATGCAGTTGTACAACGTATCTGTGTGCACGGAAGTAAATACTACATTAATAAGGGTGGGAATTAATGAAAGTCAGATTAAATGTGTCAAAAGTCATAATACCCGTTTGTACCGCATTTACTGTATGCAAGGCACAATATTCTTCCGCTATTTACTTAACCGTTGCCACAGTCAAATTGATTAAATGAACCAATTGCAAAGGATGCTATTTCATCCCAAAATCTGGACATATTTGTGTGTATTATGTAAAAACTATCAAGAATGCCAATTATATCAAATAGCATTCAAAAGGGTAATTTCAGTCACTTTCAAAGCCCGTTTTGCTAAACTTGCGAAAAACTTTATTCTTTTGCATCCAAATTTGATATCATTGGCATTCTTGCTGAAATAAATAGTTTTTACATGTTAATACACACAATGTCCAGATTTTAAGATGAATATAGCACAAATGTCATTATGCTTTGCACAGTTGGTTCATTTCATCAATTTGACTGGTGACAATTAAGTAGGGGAAACCTAATTTTGTGACTTGCATGCAGTAAATCAGCCGGTAGAAATAATTTTCAGTACGACTTTTTTCATTGACTTCAGACTTTAATAAATTGATCCCCCATCTACTTACCTAATACAGGATTACTAATAATTTAGGTAAATAATATCCATTTTTATTAGTGTATGAATGTAGATTCGTTTAAACCCTAAATAAGTAAATACTCATGTATTTATGGAATTGGCTACTTTCTGTGGGGATGTAGAATATTAATTATTTCGGTTGACTAAAATAATATATTTACCGATGGGAAGAGTTAAATGCAAAAATATTGTACTCAATAGTCTTGGGGCATTTCTACTCTATACATATATGTAGATACGAAAAAATATCTGTTTACCGTGTTCCTTATATACTTACATGTACGTACGAATACAAAAAAGAATTGTGTAGTAGAAGAAAACGAAACATAATTCAATTGCGCGTGATGTGACAGGGATGAATAGAATTTCAGTAGTCTTTTAGTATTTTCTACACAATGAATATATTATGTAGTACTAATAGCACATGCAAATGTCTGATACAATTTATCGAGCATCTGCATCGCATTAAATTAAATGTATGACATGAAATTGTACTTCAATTACTTATTGCTCACAAACTTTACTGTGTATGTAATATAGTGCGTTCGCAACACTCACTGTATAAATATTATGTGTGGACAGATTATGTACTGTCGTCTGTGTTTCTTTGAAAGCACAAACGTTTCCTTTCCACTAATCATCAGTACACGTACAATGAAATTTAGTAAACATAAGTAAGCCGACAGACACCAAAAAATACTATAATTCATACACAATTTAACTCTAAATATACTGGGGGTGTGTGTTGGCAAAATTTGTGACATTTATAAAACTTATGAAACTTATAAAGTCACTATAAAATCTACAAATGTTAAAACAATACTTATAAAACTTATGGATTTTTATAATAGTGTAATTTATAGAAAATTCTAAAGTTTTATAAATGTATTTATAACATTTATAGATTTTATAATGACTTTAT